>SJYV01034337.1:1456109-1592201 GCA_006410875.1 Neotragus pygmaeus | reverse complement strand
CCTTGGACTGCAAGGAGATCCAACCAGTCCATTCTGAAGGAGATCAACCCTGGGATTTCTTTGGAAGGAATGATGCTAAAGCTGAAAGTCCAGTACTTTGGCCACCTTACGAGAAGAGTTGACTCAGTGGAAAAGACTCTGATGCTGGGAAAGATTGAGGGCAGGAGGAGAAGGGGACGACAGAGGTTGAGATGGCTGGATGGCATCATGGACTCGATGAATGTGAGTCTGAGTGAACTCCGGGAGATGGTGATGGACAGGGAGGCCTGGTGTGCTGTGATTCATGGGGTCGCGAAGTGTCAGACACGACTGAGCGACTGAACTGAACTGAACTGACACACCTGCATTGCTTTAATAAAAATCTAATCTAAAAAAACCTTAGAGGGTTAACACAGGTGATCTACTCATAGTGCAATATTGGTGACACAGTAGTGTTTTAATAAGCACATATGATACTCTATCAAATGGAATTTCTTTAAGAAGCTGTTCTCCCTTACAGAAAGTTTCATTTATTTGCACTGCAGTAAAATAAAAAATTTAAAATATAGAATAAAACTTACTGTCCTTATAGCTACAAAAAAGTATGTAGAATTCTGGACCTGGACTGGAAGGGAAACAAAACTGAAAATAGTTCAAGTTGACTGAGAGGATTAGACACCAATGTTTTCATTTTAGCTTTTCGTTAATGTTGTTCATTATTTATTAATAGTATCATTCCCTATGTTATGATTAATTAGATCAATTAATTGACTTTTAAGTTACTCTCAAATTATTTTATTTTTTTAATTTAATGTAACCTAGACAGCATATTAAAAGACAGACGTTACTTTGCCAACAAAGGTCCATCTAGTCAAAGCTATGGTTTTTCCAGTGGTCATGTATGGATGTGAGAGTTGGACTATAAAGAAAGCTGAGTACCAAAGAATTGATGCTTTTGAACTCTGGTGTTGGAGAAGACTCTTAAGAGTCCCTTGGACTACAAGGAGATCAAACCAGTCAATCCAAAAGGAAATCAGTCCTGAGTATTCATTGGAAGGACTGATGCTGAAGCTGAAACTTCACTACTTTGGCCACCTAATGTGAAGAACTGACTCACTGGAAAAGACCTGATGTTGGGAAAGATTGAGGGCAGGAGAAGGGGACGACAGAGGATGAGATGGTTGGATGGCATCACTGACTCGATGGACGAGTTTGAGTGAACTCCAGGAGTTGGTGATGGACAGGGAGGCCTGGCATGCTGCAATTCATGGAGTCACAGCGAGTCAGACACGACTGTGTGACTGAACTGAACTGAGATTTAATATAAATTATATTACATTATTTAATTTTTAATTTACAATACATTAATTAATATTGTATTTACATTAAAATTTTAATGTAAAATTTTAAAAGTTTTTAGAACCTGAAACTTGAAGATGCTTGGATGATAGGACTATGGGATCAAAAAAGAGTATTTAGTGCTATGGTCTGAATGTTTGTCTCCCGACTTGGGTTCGATCCCTGGGTTGGGAAGATCCCCTGGAGAAGGGCATGGGAACCCTCTCTAGTATTCCTGCCTGGAGAATCCCATGGCCAGAGGAGCCTGGCGGGCTACAGTCCATGGGGTCACAAAGAGTTGGACACGACTGAGCGACTTAAGTAAAAAAAACCTCGTATGTTGAAATCTTAATCCCCAAAGAGGATGATATTAGTAGGTGGTGTCTTTGGGATTCCTGTTCTGTAACAATGGGTCCAGAGAGCTCCCAGTCCTCTCCACCATGTGAGGACATGGAGAGGGAGGAGTCAGGAGTCTTCAGCTCAGAAGACAGCCCACCCACCGAGACCCTGAATCTGCCACACCACCATCCCGGACTTCCCCGCCTCCAGAACTGTGAGAAATAAATGTTTGCTGACTCTAAGTCCCTCAGTCTGTGGTATTTTATTAAAGCCGGTGGAACAGACTAAGCTATTTAGGAATCATTTTCCTCAGGATTACCCATTTTATCATATTATCATATTAAAAAGCATGATGGAATGGGGTGGGAAAAAGCCTGTATTTTTGGACAAAATCTGTCTTTAAGTTGAAAAGAAGACACTAGTGAGGGAGATTTTGCAAAACCAAGGCCATGAACAGTGTGCAATTTCCTTCACTGCCTTAACTCAGTAAAATTTCCTTCACTGTGCTTAATTCAATAAAATCAGGCTGAGGCACTTTCTGATTTATGAAGACGGTTTTTGCAGGATCAGGGCCACCACGGCCAGGAGCAGCATGTCTTCATTCTAGACCTGGGTAAAACTGCCCGCAGGCACCCCTGGCCCTTCTGGAGCTCCAGACGCACGATCTTTCCCTGCATTCCTTCTCCTCCAGGTAGGTGCTCACCTTCTAGGGTCCACTGCTGGGGCTGATGGGAGACCCGGAGACATGGAGACCTGGGGCTAAGGCTTATCCCTGCCACTTGCCATGTGCCCTCGGGGAAGTCATTTTACCCCATAAGCCTCTGGTTTCCTCATTCAACAATTAGAAATATCAATACAAAGCTCACTGATGCTAAATTAGTGTTCATGAGGAATATTAGACGGACTGTCGTTTGGTGATAGTTTTAGCCCACATCAGGTTCAGCACCTCCGGGCAATGCCATTACCTGGGGGTGGCCCCCTGGGAGAGCCAGACGCCTGACCCTTGGCTGAGTGCACGCTCTGCTCCTGCCATCTGGTGGCTGTTTACGAAAACTACCTCCTATTCTACAGCCTCTGTGAGCAAGGAAGCCAAAAGATTAGCAGAGCCTTGGGGATCGACCCACAAGGCCCACAAAGCGTGGTAAAGGTGTGTTAGGAATGAAAGGATGTAGGCTCCTTGTTTAGGAAACTGAAATCATCTCACACAGGACCCATCTCTAGACCCCTGACTAGTCTGCTCCAACAATTGACTGTAGGAGGCAGGCGGCTCCCAGAACAAATCAGGCTTTTTTTTTTTTTTTTTTAGCATCAGAATTTGTCAATCCAAAGTCTTCTATGTAAAAAATGAACTTCACTGTTCACAAACTCTAAATAGTGCACTAGGAAATATGCCAATTCACATAGGAAGAATTCTTACCAAAAACGCTAAATCTGAATGTGATCCTGAAAGTATTTAGTTACTCAATAGAGTCTTTGCGACCCCATGGACTGTAACCTGCCAGGCTTCTCTGTCCATGGGATTCTCTAGGCAAGAATACTGGAGTGGATTGCCATGGCCTCCTCCAGGGGATCTTCCCAAGATGGTAAAGAATCTGTCTGCAATGCAGAAAACCTGTTTCAATCCCTGGGTCGAATATATATGTTCATATTTCACATATACATTCATATATTAGAATATAAACATATATATGATTGTGGAATATGAACATATATATTATGTCATATAGATGATTAAACTGCTGCCTTTTTAGGTATATAGCTGATGCCACAGTTTTATAGAAAATGTCTTTATTCTTGACAGATGTCAAGTTGAAACACTAAAAAAAATTTAGGAGGGAAGTGTCAAGATGTTTGTACTTGTTTTCAAAATGATTCAGGAAAAAATTTATAACTTTGTATATATAATGTTTTATATATACATGTACAAGGAGAGAAGAGAGGGGAAAAACAAATATGGCAGAATATTAACAAGGATTAATCTAGGTAAAGGCATGCAGATGTTCGCAGTGCCACTCTTTCAACTTCTCTGCAGATCTGGAAAACGTCATAGTAAAAAAGTTGGAGAAATTAGATCTGTATGCTGCTCCTCGAATATTATGTGAAGATAAGTATTCTCTTTTCACTTCATCTTCTCAGTTGAGTATATTATTGGCTACGTTTGCATCTGTGTAATTATCCCCTTGAAAAATATATTTTGTTTTGCCCTGTTGGCTCCCAATAAGGAACATTCACATGATATTTTTATAACCAGCCACGACCAAGGTCACTCAGGACTCCTCTGTGCAGCTTCATCTGTGCCTTCTCTAATAGGGCGTTCTATGGCCATGCGTTTCCTGCCTTTCCCGATGCGGCCCTTCACTCTTCCTCCTCGTGTGGTGCCTCTTCTTATGGCAAATGTTGCCTTGAGCCTCTTTCTTGGCTGCTTGTTCTTTCATCCACTGCTTAATAACGTGATTGTGTGGGCTGACACAGACTCTTCTGCGCTTGACATGAAGGCTGCCAAGAAGGGAAGGAAAAAAAAAATCACTGATAGACGGTACAAGTAGGTAAAACCTTAGTGATCTTGTAGGCAGTTCCCATTTTGGGACAGTGTATGTCTGGACACAGACTGAATCCTAAAGCTGAGGAACACAAGGATGAATCTTTACTACAGCACTGCCTGTGGTTCCTCAGACATCCAAAGAAAATATTTAAAGGAGCAGGAGAGGGAACTGGAGGAGGAGGAGAAGGGAGATGGGGAGAGGCAGGAGGAGGGGGAAGAAGAGGAGGAAAGTGGAAGAAGGGAGAGATGGAGGGAGAGAAACCACGGGAAAACAATGCTCTGTCCTGACTGCAAGCACCCAACCAAAAAACCAGTGACTTCCTCATTGCCCACCTTAAACACATCCTCCTCCATGAGGTTTTTCTAGATCCTCTCAGCTAAACGCCTCTTTTTTTCTTTCAGTCTCTGTGGCCCCGGGTTACCTGTCTTCTGGCACTTAGTTTTCTCCATCTTTTATCTGAGTAGTTGGTTCAGACTCTGCTCTTTTTCTGTGGTGTTATGCTCCTCGAAGGAAGAATAGTCTGGAAGTATCTTGAAAAGGCCTTGTTCACAGCAGGAATTCAGTAATTACTTGTAGATATGAAGTGAAAATTGTTCAAAATAAGGACAATCTTGTTTTGTTTCAACAAAACAGTCTTACTATAATATAGATTTATACCATGTCTCAGAATTTGTTCTCGTTTTCATTTTTCTATTATGAAATGTTGACAATGGTGTAGGAGAATCCTAGAACACCATTCACAATTTCTGGTAACTCGAATAATTTCTTATTACAAAAGACATGGCTTTTAATTCCCCGTCAGATGCCATCCAGCTCTTATTAATTGTTGAAAATCCCGCTGGCTATACATATACAATATTTCTGTATCTGGATAAATGGAAACCCCTCACTCTTCTCTTCAGGAGGTGGGGATATATAATATATATATATAAATATACCATCCTCCGGATGACCCAAGAGGAAGCATCAGCTAATGTGGGGACTTCTGAAATGGGAGGAAAAGTTGGGAAAGGCTTGAATGCACCTGAGCATAATAAAGCCAGCATGTGGGATTATTAACTTAAAAGAAGTGAGGCATCTTAATAGGAGGATAACACATTCTCTAAGTGTATTGGATTGAGACGTCTTCAAAAGAAAAGCTAATTCCCCCTATGGCCCATTGGCTTGCCTTAAGCTACTACAGAAGAAAACTTGGCTATAGCACCAATATGGAGAATGAACAAATCAACAAACAAGAAAGAGCTGAAGTTCTTACCCTTTCCAAAGGAATAAATTCTCTCCTTATCCTGTGGTGTCAGCAAGAATCTGAGCAAGACACTCAGGGGAGAAGGACCCCCACTGACAGCCAGATACACCCATTGGCTGCAAGGGAGAGAACTCGGACTCAAAGCCAGCATTGCTTGGGGAGTGAGGAGCCCCAGTTAGGGGCATTGGCTCTGGGGCTACAGGAGAGACCTAGATGGGGGAATGCGGACAGAGGATCCAGGGAGGAGGAAAGCGCAGGAACACAAGCACCTGCCATGTGGGATTTCAAATGCCTGCTCAGTGGGGCCTCAAACCCTCAATGTAATACAAGCAGAAAAATCAGCTGCCAGAACATAGTGCCCTAACCCAAGATGTGCTGATGTTTTAAAACCCTTAAGCTTAAAGACTGCTTAAACCTACACTTGCATCACATGTGTCTCCATCAGGATAAGGGGGTAGCCTTTTTCACACTCCCTGCCCTCCTCCAATTCCATAATATTCTGGTGGGCACTGAGCCACTCAGTTATGAATTTCTAGGTGAAGAGTTTGCTGCTAAGAAACCATTAGGCTGATCTCTCGATTTTTTTTTTTTTTACACATAAGAGTAGCTTGTGATGGTCCAATGGATTTTGAAGGAAGGCCCTGCCATAGATTATAACTATAATTGACCCCTAAAATTTATTTCTTTGCCCATTTCTCTAAGCACAACAGCCTTTCAACAACCATTTTAAAAAAAATACTCAAGCCTCCCAACAACTTTATTTAATAATCCTAAATTTTCTTCCTAACAGATAATGTCTATATGATTCAAGAAGACTCAGCCCCCTTCCCAAGATATACAGCTTTGTGTTTTTTTTTTTTATGTGTAGAAAGAGTTAAAAACTCTTTAATGAAGTCACTATAGAGAAATTTTAAACAAGCAAACTGCTGTCTCAGACATCAGATATTACAGTGATTGTGTTATGGGTGTGAAAAGAAAGGACCTATTTCTAGGCAGAAAAGGACAAAGAAATAAACTTAGTGTGTTCACTGTGAGTTAAGTTGTATTAGTTAAATTGAGATTAATAATGCATATAATTTGAGTTGCAATTTCAATGCTTGCAATTTTTTCTGCATCTAAAACACTTATCTCAAACCTTAAAGTCTTTATACATATTCAAAGTTAAGGGAACTAATGTTCAAGAAGAGCAAGTTAAAATTGAGATGAGATACCACTAAACTAAGAAAGACTGGGGCACCAAAAATTGGAAGATGGTTTAAAAAACAACATAGTTAAGGTACTACATTTTGGATAAGTAAAAACATGTTCTGTAGTAATACAATTTGGAAACAGAGAACATTGAACTTTATATGTTGACTGTAAGGGAACATAAAAGAGATGACTTATCATATAATCATGTAACTTATGGTCACAAAATAAGACATAGTCCAATTTCATCTTACTTGAGACCAAGTCGTAACCACTCAGTATCTTTCAGCTGTCTTGTCAGCACAGAGGTGTCAGATTTTCATTTGTTTTTTTCATTTTAATTTTTTTCCCCACTCAGAACGTCCCTCGTTTGGCTGAGGAAAGTCATGCACATTGTCTGGTGACTAAAAGCATTTCACCTTCGCTGCATCACTGCAGTGCAGGCTGCGGAGGGCTAATGTGAGGCTCTGGACATCCTGGTACTGAGAGAGTGTGCATTAACACCACTCTCCCCTCTCTTGTTCAAATAACAATCTGTATGTTGGGTAGCAGGCAGGGTCTCCCCAGCCTATGGCTCACTGGTAGAGAAATGGTCATTCTGCAAGGTTAGCCCTCCTGCCAAAGAGCACTCACATGACAGCAGCCAAGTCACAATCCCCGTCAGCTCTTTGGATGCGACATGTCATCACTCTTTCCAGAAGTCTTCTAGAAATATGATGTGAAACCTCAGTGCAGCAGCTGGAGGCAATGGGAAGTATGGCTAAAAGAAGAAAAGAAAGAAACATGAATCCTGTGGTTTATAGAATACGTGTTGTTCAGTCACTAACTCAGGTCCAACTCTTTGCGATCACCATGGACTGACCGCAGCATGCCAGGCTTCCCTGTCCTTCACCATCTCGCGGAGTCTGCTCAAACTCACGTCCGTTGAGACGGTGATGCCATCCAATCATCTCATCCTCTGTTGTCCCCTTCTCCTCCTGCCTTCAATCTTTCCCAGCATCAGGGTCTTTTCCAGTGAGTCAGTTCTTCGCATCAGGTGGCTAAAGTAGTGGAGTTTCAGCTTCAGCATCAGTCCTTCCAGTGAATAGTCAGGACTGATTTCCTTTAGGATTGATTGGTTGGATCTCCTTGAGGTCCAAGGGACTCTCAAGACTCTTCTCCAGCACCACAATTTGAAAGCATCAGTTCTTCGGTGCTCAGCCTTCTTTATGGTCCAACTCTCACATCTATTCATCACTACCATAGCTTTTCCTATGGTTTTACCATAGTTTTGACTATATGGACCTTTGTTAGCAAAGTAGTGTCTCTACTTTTTCATATGCTGTCTAGGTTTGTCATAGCTCTTCTAAGGAGCAAGCATCTTTTAATTTTGTGGCTGCAGTAACCATCTGCAGTGATTTTGGAGCCCAAGAAAATAAAATCTGCCACTGTTTCCACTTTTCCCCCATCTATAGAACACTAGCCTGGGTTTATCTTGGAGACTCCAGTGAAACAGAACGTTAACCTGCTGAATGAGGGGCAATCATTTACTTGGGGCTTTGTGTATGCAGACCACAGAGCAGGACATGTCTCTACCTTCCAGAACTCACACTGTATTTTGGGGAGATAAAACTAAGCACAAGCAAAGACATACAGCAAGGGAAGACGTGGGCAGTGGGGTTGTGACCAGACTTGATTAAAGAAGCAAGATTGATAGAGTGTCCTCAAAACTCAGAGGGGACCAACCACATGGGCCCCTGGAGCAGGTTTGAAATTAACTGCCCAGGAAGGACTTAACTGAATCATTGAGGATTTGGAGGCATGGCAAAAATGGAGAAGACTTGTCCAGGCTAAAGGAAGTGCATGGTCAAGAGTTCTGAGATAGGAAAGCATAGGGCACACTAAGGGAATACAGAAAAACAGACCTCTTTGCCTACACTAAGCTGCTGGGAAGCTGATTGATGAGCGATATGGTTCAAAAGATGGACTGACATCACACCACTGACGCCTTGAATGTTAGTCTAAGGAGGTTTATCTTTTTTGAAATAGAGACCACTAAAGATCGAGAAAAGAGAAGGGTTTTAGAAAAGTTTGTCTTACAGTGATAAGCAAGTAGGAATAAGTAAGGTATGATTAGGGCAGGATGTCAAGTTAGGAGAAGCTTATGTGACCCAGATTAAAGGAGAAAAGGGCAACACAAATAATGAAAGGAAACTAGCCCCCTACTAAAATGTGTATCCGCAAATTCCTCCATGCCACCTGCACACAGTAGTCTAAGCTCCCCATTCCTCCCAGTGGGTAATGCATTTCTTCAAAAGTTAGAAATTATGGTCAACGGTGGCTGCAGATGGCAGTCTTATAGTAACAGACAGAAGTTAGCACCTAAATTAGGATTCAAAGAAATGATTAAAACCCCTCAGTGGTGTCAGCTCTAAGTCACAGAAGTTTCTGATCTTGGGACAAGCAGAGATTATTAGTGAAATAAACCAGGTTTAAAAAGCCATATATGGTATGATCCCATGTATATGAAATGTCCATAGACAAATCCATAAAGACATAAAGCAGATTAGTGTTTGCCAGGGGTGGGGGTAGGAGGGGATGGGGAATGACTGCTAACAGATACAAGGTCTCTTTAAGGGGTGATGAAACAGGCTGAAATTAGATAGCAGTAATAGTTGTATAATTCTGTGAATATAGTAAAAATCACTGAATTGTACACCTTCTTTGTTCATTTTTGTTTTTGTTTTGGCTGTGCCTTACAGCTTGCAGGATCTCAGTTCTCCCACCAGGAACTGAACCCAGACCAAGGCAGTGAAAACCCTGAATCCTAACCACTAGGCCACTGGTGAACTCTCTACATTAAATGCCATTTTTTCTTGGCCACTCTGAACTATGCAGCAAGGCCCATGACAGTAAAGCACTGAATCCTAACCATTGGACTGCCAAGAAATTCCCTATTTCAAAAATTTTTTTAAGGATAATGGAAGAACAGAACACTGGTTCTCCTCACATTTATTAATGCATTGATTTCCTGAAACTAATAGTTCCTTTCTTTAGCTACACTCTGCTGCTATTCTCCAAGTAAAGTTGCTTTAATACCCCAAACGAGGTTTTGGGCTTATTCATGTAACTATCCATTCATTCACCCATATTACTATATAAAAATATTATGTGAATTCTTATAAATGAAATACTATCTATAGCTATGTCTACAAGTTCTTTTATATTGAATCACTATGTGAGACCCTGGGAGTAGAAAAATGAACAGTTATATTACACAGAACCCTCTCTTAGTTGTCACTGACTCTTTGTGACCCCATGGATATAGCCCACCAGGTTCCTCTATCCATGGGATTCTCCTGGCAAGAATACTGGAGTGGGTAGCCATTCCCTTCTCCAGGGAATCTTCCTAACCCAGGGATTGAACCTGGGCCTCCCACACTGTAGGCAGATTCTTTAGCATTGAGCCACCAGGGCAAGCCCCAGTTGTGACCCAGGCAACTATAAAATCTGAAATGGACTTTCAAAAGCTATGTGGGAATTAAGAATCATAGGTGAACTGATGTGTTTAAAGAATTCGAGTTATCTGAATGTTGACATCAATTAATAGCACAGTTTTAACCCAGAAAAGCACCCGGGACCTATATGTACTTAATAAACTGGATGACATTTCTCAGATATAAAAGTAAGATGGGCTCACCTGGAGATCACTTAACCTATCAGATTAACTATCAAAAGACAAGAGGCAGGCAAGCATATTTGGTGTTCATAGATGTGACTGATGCCCTAGTGAGGCACCTGGAAATACAATAGGCCAACAAAGACAGAATCCTTTGAAGAGTACACAAATTAGGCAATGAAGCTTGTGGGACGGTTAGGACTAGGGCTAAGGTAAGATTCTTGTAGATAACATCACGCCCCCAGAGGTTTTCTCATGCATCTTCCTGTCAGAATATTTCCATTTTTAAAGAACAATCCGTGCTTCCCTAGTGGGTCAGTGATTAAGAATCTGCCGTGCAATGCAGGGGACACTGGTTTGCTTCGATCCCTGGTTATGGGAAAATCCCATGTTGCCATAGAGCATCTAAGTTCAAGAGCCACAACTACTGAGTCAGTACTCCAGAGCCTTGGAGCCACGCTCCACAACAAGAGGCCAGCACACCACAGCTGGAGAGTAGCCCCGGCTCATCAGAACTGCCTGCACACAGCAATGAAGACCCAGCGTAGCCCCCCAAAAAGAACCATCGGGAATGTCCTCTGATTTCAATAACTAATATAACTATAAAAACATTTTTATTTTTGCATTTTTATATTTTTGCATCTAGGCTCATAAATAAGATTAGTCTATATTTTAATCCCCTGAAGTCATCCTTGAATGTTTTAAGTGTTAACATTACATTAATCACCAACAATGCACCAGTCAGCTTTCTCTATTTTTCTATTATTTGGAAAAGTTTGTGTAAGACAAGAATTGCCTGTTCTTTCACTGTTTGGTAAAACCTCTAAAACCAGCTAGGCCTGGTGTCTATCTGAAGAAAAGATGTTTAACTCTGACTCCGTTTCTTTAAGAGTTACGTGCTTATTTAGATTTTCTATAACCTCAATTTTGATAGCTTTCTAAGAAATTCTGTTTCATCTACAATTTTTAGTATTTTGTCCCTGAAAGAATTCAGAACATGTGACCCCAAAGTATTCCCTTCTGGCATGTTGATTATTTTAAGTTAAATTCAGAAAAACAGTAGATGCAAAAAGGGCACTCTGACCTTCCTAAAAGCAAGATACAAAACTTCCAAGTAAAAGGTACTCTCCCTGCACCTGGGGAAGAAAGAAATTTTTAGCATTTTCCAACCTACTGGGTGAAATGAGATGGTGTCTCCATGAGACATGAAGTTGCAGCCAAGGAAAATCTGTACAAACTTTATTAAACTAGCCCTTATCTTCCTCGTCGCTTTCCCATGCTTAACTGCCTTAGTTCAAGTTCCTTTGTTTTCTCACATTTTCACAAATTACCACTTTGTCCAACTTTATGTAAAAGCCATAACTTAAACTGCTTCTTTGAGTCTTCATTTCCTTGTAAAAGCACCCATTAAATAAACTTGTATGCTTTTTTCTTATTAATCTGTCTTTTGTTATAGGGGTTCTAGTAAAGAACCTAAAGGATGGAAGGAAAGTTGTTTTTTCCTCCCCCCTACATTACACCATTATCTGTAATTAAGAGTTCTCTTTCCATTATATAGTGTTTTGAATAGGCAGCTCCTATGCTAAGTAACTGCTTAAAAACTTTGATCTAAATAATAAAGATAATTTATTTATAAATTTATAAATACCATTTGCTTAGAAACTAAAAAAAAAATACATTCAACTCATAGGCTAAATGCGAATCACAAAATATTAATTCTGGAAAATAATGGAAATGGTATTTATCATAATGGGTGGGACAGAGCTAGGTCTAACATAAGTGCATTTATTTAAAACACAAACAGGATAAAATAATTGAGTGTCAACCATAAATTGGCACCTGCTATGGGTGCTTGCCATCTATCTCTACAAGGATTAAATCCTGTTGGGCTGCAGCTGCTGACCTCTAACACCCCCTGAAGGAGTTCAGGGTGGAGAGCAGAAATGAGGCACTCTGGTCAAGGAAACTGGCAGGACTGGTCTTCAGATAAATATTCTCAGGAGCTGATTTTATGAGTGCAATTCTCGTAGATCCTCCTATCTTGAAAAGCACTAAAATTCTTCATGGCGACGATTGTTTCTAATGTCTAGCAGAAGTTGCAGGAGCCCAGCAGAAACTTTCTACAAAAACTATGTACTTGATTGCATGTAATCCACCTTTACCAAAATCACAAACATACTCTCTTTCCCCCTACCTCTTTGGAACAGTTTCTCAGAGCCATCTGAGGCGCTGTCTCCCAGGGTACAATCCTCATATTGTCCCACATAAAACTTAACTGGCAACTCTCACGTTGTGCATTTTCTTTAGTTGACAAGTGTTCCACTCATGTCCCTAGAAAAGGAAGATCAGAGGAAAAACTAAAACAAAAATGGGAAAAAGACACAAGCAGAAAGGTGTCCCAGCCTGGACGGCTGTCCCAGCACACGTATCTGTCGGGAGGCTTGGTGCTGGAGCGGAGGCCCCAGCTCAGGGAACGGGAGGAGTGCGGAGCGGCAGCCCTGGGCAGCGGGTGGTGCTTGCAGCTTGTCTGGGCCACATCTGGCCGCTTTTCCGGCCTCTGAGCCTGCGCAACCTGCTGGGCGGCCTTCTGTCTCAGCGCGCGTTTGGTGCCCGGGCACACGGAGAGCACTGGGAGCGGAGCCGCGGTCAAGGATGACAAGGACTGCGCCTGGAGGAGGGTGGCGTCCTGCGACCGGCGNCGCTTTTCCGGCCTCTGAGCCTGCGCAACCTGCTGGGCGGCCTTCTGTCTCAGCGCGCGTTTGGTGCCCGGGCACACGGAGAGCACTGGGAGCGGAGCCGCGGTCAAGGATGACAAGGACTGCGCCTGGAGGAGGGTGGCGTCCTGCGACCGGCGGGGCTACTCACAGGCCCACGGACGCCCGGCAGCGCGAGCCTGCTCCCCCGCCGCGAACCCCGGGAACCTCCAGCTCCTGCGCCCTCCGCCGCGGCTTCGCCGCCTCTGCCCCGCAGCTCCAGGTGACGCGTTTCGGCGTCCCGGGCAGCCCTTCCTGGAGCTGAGGGGGAAAGCAGATGTGTTGGGCATATCTTTCCCACCTCCGTTCGTTTTGTTGGTTTCTGATGCACGTAGGTTAAAAAAAAGTCTTAAACTGTTGTTGAGGTTGTGTCAGGTTTGGGGTTTTTTGTTTGTTTCCACAGTCTCTTTTTACAAGACATCGCTTGGGTTCAAATACAAACGAATACTCTCCTAGTCAGGGTCCGCATCTCACTTAACCAATCATTTACCATTACCCAAGCCAGAAACTCGTGTGTCATTTCCTCTTCCTGCAATCCACAGCTAGTCACAAACACCTGTACATTTTACTCCCTGGACATTTCTCAGATTTGTCTCCCTGCTTTTCGTCCCTGTTATCACTGCCCAAGTTCCAGACCTCATCAGTTTGAACTACTGAGCATCCCAGTTGCCTCCTTGCTCCCAGTCTTGCCCTTTCCCTCCCCCATGGATCTGAGGTCTTATCGTACCATGTGCTTTTCTGGCTTTATATATTTTATATATGCATACAATTTGGAGTTTATATGACTATGCCTTTTGACTGTGAACTCCCTCAGCATATCTTTATGCCCACACCACATAGCACAGTGCCTGGCATTAGTGCTTTTTCTTTTTTAAAAAATAAGTTTTTGGTCAAGGTCTTATGTCCCAAGTATGCTAAAGCTGCACAGTGCTTTTTCAAAAACATACCATCCTCCCACCCTCAAGTAATTAGGGGTTAATTTAATATGATAAATCACTTGTATTCTATTTAATATTTTAAAGATGATGTTATTAGTATCTCGTTAAAAGCATTATCTTTAATTATAGTGTTATTGCCAATGTTCCTGTTGGTTTGGGGTTGTCATCGTTGTTTCCAATATTAAATGTCAAAGAGTTGAATGGTCAATTTGCTACAAATGTCTATCTGATTTGACTTTATGTCTGTGATCCAATTTTGGTCACTAAGAGAAGGCTTTGAATATTTCCTTACTCAAGACTTTTTAAGACCAACAGTAAAACACTGAAAATTCATGATATAACAATTAGATTCTGAGCTTTAAGGATTCTGTTACTGCAGAGAGGTGACCCAGCTTCCTCTCTTACTTACATGTATGGCTACTCAAAGTGTCATTCTCAGAACTGTGGTATGGTGTCCCTTGAGGACTTATTAGAAATGCAGTTTGGAAAACACCAATACAAATAACACTTTAGAGAACACAGTAGAATGGAAACAGAGCAAAGGTATAGGCCATTGTTAGAGAAATATTCCCAGGATAAAGCTGAAAATAAGAAAGATTCACTTGGCTTCTGTCAGTATCTCAAGTCTACAAGTACAATTTAAAAATGGCAATAGGTATAAAATTTTTTAAAGTGAAAAAAAAAACCAGAATGACAGCAGTTAAATGTTCCAGTTATAGTTGGTTGGGGACACACTTCCGCTTCTAGTGAATTTGATACTTTAATGGAGCCATATCATACTTCGAATACCTACAAAGCTGTCCACTGTGCACCACATAGGCAAGAAGGACTCACCAAGCCATGATGCATGAAACTGCTGTCCTCCCAGATACTTCTTGGAGCCCTGAGATAATGTTTGTGTAACAGGACACGACTTGGTGACTGAACAACAACAAATGTTATATACATATATGGGGTCTATGCCTGGTTTATGTTTATACATCAAGTGATATAGTAAAGTAATTCAAATGTCATCATTAAGAATAAAGATAATTTTTTTCTTTAAAGGAGTCAATATATGACTGAAATTTGAGACAGTTGCTACTGTATTATAAGAAGTCACTCTGCTTCTCTAGACATAGAAAAGAGCACTAAAAAAAAAAACCCAAATATGAGGGAAGTTTAAGAGGGAGGAGACATATGTATGTCTATGGCTTATTTATGCTGATGTATGGCAGAAACCATCACAATATTAAATTAAATTAAATTAAAAACAGAACAAAACACACTGAAGGGCAAACTTGAAGAGAAACCAAAGGTTACTGGGCATGTTATGTCTGGCCATTTGGGGACCACTCCTGGTGAAATGGAGAGTCCCAGTTTACAAGCACAGATGTATATTCTTGGCAACCGTCTGTAGTGAATCTGCTATAACTGAAACAAACAAAAGATAAAGTTTTCTTTCAGGATTCAAGCAGCAAGTCCTTAGCACCTATCTCTAATCAGGAGCCATCCTACTCTGAGAAGGCTGATTATCAGAAGAAATGCGAAGAAAGCAATTTGGGACTCAATGAAGCAAAATCCCTCAACTTGTATCTGCTTGACAAAGTGGACATTTAGTCTTTAATGTAAAATAAAAACAGAAAGACCCACAAACCCTGGATTGTGGCTTTAAAGAATCTGACTTTTGGCCACTGAATAATAGACATTTTTATGGAGTCAGAATTGATTTCTGGGAATTGGCAGCCATGTCATTGGGGGTGGAGTATTGCTCTATCTTTGGGTAGAATCCAAGGCTTTTAATTATGGGTAAGTCAACTGCTTCCTGCTTTATACAGAACATTTGGAGAATGCCAGTTACTAAGCCATCACATCAAGATGGCCACTGTAGGCACCATTAAGATAATGGAACATTTAATGTCTTACAAAACAAAACATATTTTTCAAGTCTCAGACTGGCACAGGCTACTTCCTTATTTCCCCGAGCCCGAGACAATGGCCGTAGTCAGTATTCACCTCCCTCCCTCCAGTCCTGACCTTCCTCCCAGCCTGCATTCCTTATAACCTCCACAGGGCACTAGAGACACACAGACCCTTGAATGGAAGCTTCCTACAGAAAGCACTGGACAGTGACTGCAGTCCTTGCTCCTTGGAAGAAAAGCTATGCAAAAACTAGATAGCGTATTAAAAAGCAGAGACATCTTTTTGCCAACAAAGGTATGTCTAATCAAAGCTACGATTTTTCTAGTAGTCATGTATGGATGAGAGAGTTGGACCATAAAGAAGAATTGATGCTTTTGAACTGTGGTGTTGGAGAAGACTTTTGAGATCTAACCGGTCAATCCTAAAGAAAATCAATCCTGAATATTCACCAGAAGGACTGATTGCTGAAGCTGAAGCTCCAATACTTTGGCCATGTGATGCGAAGAACTGACTCAGACTCATTGGAAAAGACCCTGATGCTGGGAAAGATTGAAGGTGGGAGGAGAAGGGGATCACAGAGGATGAGATGGTTGAATGGCATCATCCACTCTATGGACATGAGTTTGAGCAAGTTCCAGGAGATGGTGAAGGACAGGGAAGCCTGGCATGCTGCAGTTCATGGGGCTGCAGAGTCAGACACAACTTAGCAACTGAACAACAATATATATTGGGATGCACTTTTAAGGTTAACTTAATACATGTCCCACCAAAAAAAGGAAGGTACATCACTTATTTCTAAATGGCAGAAACTTGGAGCTTCTCAGACAATGTGATCTTCCTGTGACCCACACTGCCGTGGGCTTCCCTGGTAGCTCAGATGGTAAGGAGCCTGCCTGCAATGTGGGAGACTCAGGTTCAGTTCCTGGGNATGTCCCACCAAAAAAAGGAAGGTACATCACTTATTTCTAAATGGCAGAAACTTGGAGCTTCTCAGACAATGTGATCTTCCTGTGACCCACACTGCCGTGGGCTTCCCTGGTAGCTCAGATGGTAAGGAGCCTGCCTGCAATGTGGGAGACTCAGGTTCAGTTCCTGGGTCAGGAAGATCCCCTGGAGAAGGAAATGGCGACAAACTCCAGTATTCTTGCCTGGAAAATCCCATGGATGGAGAAACCTGGTGGGGTACAGTCCATGGGGTAGCAAAGAGTCGGACACGACTGAGTGACTAACACACAAACCACCTTAGGAGAAGCCCTGAGACTAACTCAGAGCATCACAGTCACATCTCCTCAGCTCTTTCTATCATCATCAACTCTTCCTTTCCAAACACCTCGGTGGTTTGTTGTCCCACCCTCTTTGCCAGAACTCATTCCCAAGCAGATCTTGGCCTTGGGTCTGGCAGGGCTTTCCTCATCACCCCGCCTCCTCCACCTGTCCTCTCCTGGAGGACTGCTGCTGCCGCCTCCACCACAGGGAAGGCTAGAAACAGGCCAAGAAGCTGATGGGGGAGACATATACACTTTTATTTCAAAGCTTCATGTGAAAAAAAAAAAAATCGTCTTGCCAATACTAGGAATGAAGCCTTAGCTGGTAGACTTTTGGGAAACAATGGATCTGAATCCTAAAATCTCAATGGTGAAATTTTCTGAAAAATTTACAGAAACATAAAATGAAAAACTTTTTGCCTTGATAAAATGGAAGGACAGAGATGAAGAACTGTGCTCATTAGTAAAGCTCTGCACACTGAGATGCTATATTGGGAGTCCCTAAGCAAATGCCTACAGGAGCCAAGCAGTTAAAAGGATGTCAATAACCAAGCAGTTAATAGGATGTCCTCCTCTCTGTCTGGAGAAGGACAGAGGCTAGTCTGCTTTAGCAGTTATTATTATTATTTTTTTTAGCTTTTTATATTGTATTGGGGTATAGCTGATTAACAAGCAATGTTGTGATAGTTTCAGGTGAATGGCAAAGGGCTAGTGCTCTATTCATTCTTGCCAGAGAAAGTGGAAGCAGTGTTGTCAGACCTGATTTTTCAGAAGAAACCCTAAAATCCAGTTTGTCTGTGTGTACACACAGCTATGTGTATGTGAAACCTGTCAATTTAAAATGTTGCCTGAAGTTTTCAAAAAGCAGACCAAACAAAATTTACATTTTACCTCTGTTCTGAATTTAGAGAATTTATTCAGGGTAAAGTTTCAGAAAAGAAGACAGTGGAAAAGAGTCAAATCAGTCAAGTATTAAATACCTATATTTAGGGTAGGTAAATACCCTAAATACAGTAGAAAAGATTGCCTCCGGTCCAAACGCAGTTATAATCTTCATATGAGTGAGTGAGTGAAGTCGCTCAGTCGTGTCTGACTCTTTGCGACCCTGAGGACTGTAGCCCACGAGCCTCCTCCATCCATGGGCTTCTCCAGGTAAGAATACTGGAGTGGGTTGCCATTTCCTTCTCCAGGGGATCTTCCCAACCCAGGGATCGAACCCAGGTCTCCCATATTGCAGGCAGACGCTTTAACCTCTGAGCCACCAGGGAAGCCCATAATCTTCATATAGATGCCAGCAACTCAAAATAGAAGTTCTCTCTGATATAATTTGTATGGTTCAATTTCCTTTATCCTGAGTACCTTTTGTAAGATCAGACTGACGTTTTGGTTTTCAGTATCCACAGGGTTGACTGGTCTGAAAGCTTGCAACTTGCCAAACCCTAAACCAGAGGTCAAGCCTATCTTTCTTCCAGGAATGTGCACACTTGTATTCAGCTTAGCAGGCAGAGTGAGGGGGAAAAAGCTGTAGATAGCCTTTAATAGGCTCTCCTTCAGCCTCTACTGGGGGATTTTCTAAGACAGTATCATCCTAAAAAAGGAAGCACTGCTCAAAATTGCACAGGTGGCAAATTACTGATATTCCTGTTCAAATGAGGTTCCTTTCTGGAATTGCCTCTTGGAGGTGAGGGATTGAAATGTGTACCATTCTCATGCAGATAACAGGAAATTCCTGCTCCTAACTGCTGGCGGTGCCTCACTCCTTCCAGCTCCATCTTGGAAGGCAGCCCCCTCCTTCCATTGGAGGCTGAGATAGCCGGACCCCCCACTCACCTTCTGAGGGCCGAACAGCCACACAGGCAGCCAAAGCCAGGAGTGCGAGCCCTGTCTGCTGCATCGCCATCTGCCCCGGAGCGCAACAGCAGCAGAGGCGAGGCTGTGAGATCAGGAAATGAGGCTAAAAGTGTCCTTGGGTGCAGAGAAAGAGCGTGGAGGAAAGCAAGCCAGAAAGCCCCGCCCTGGGAGGTGCCAGGGTACCCCTTTCTCATGTTTCTTTCCTTGAAACTGAGCTCTTTCTCAGGACCAGAGCTGTTTGCAACCACCTGGGGGTCAGGCGATGTCAGTGGTGATTCACCATCTGCTGAGGTTCCTGTGAGTTTGGAGGTGTGCGCTAGAATTCAGGGACAATTAAAAAATACCTGCCTACATGAATTTCTGCACAGAGTTATAAATCAGAATTTTGGAGCAGAGGCCCAGTAATCTGAGTCTTAAGAAATGCTCATAGGTGATTCTGAAGGACACCTTTACTGAGAACCGCTGCATAAAGGAGTCAGGGTTTTTAAGTAGCTTATTGAAACTGAGCTTCTAGGGACAAAGGTGGAAAGTCATAAAAAGCATTATCTGGTGGAAAGATGGGAAAATTCAACTCCACTTTGGTCTTGGTTGGCAGCCAAAGTGTTTCCAGTGAGGCTCTTAGCTTATTTAGGAGAAAGGTAATATGACAGGTAGAGGGGCTATGCTTGGTTAAAAAAAGAAAAAGAGCCCCAGCTCAGGTGTGAGCAGCCAGGAGGAGGTATGGGGCGGGTTCTAGTCCAGCTTTATCATTAATCAGCTTTGTGAATAAAACTATAGGGTAAACTGAGAGTGTTGGGTTCTACTCTCATAACTGGTTGTATAACTTCAGCAAATGTTCTTAACCTTCGTGTAAATAAGAAATCTACTGGATGATCTCTGAAGTCCTGTTGTGCTTCCTCTGACTGTACTGTGTCATGCAGTAGGCCCCCTTTTTAAATTAAAAATATGTATTTATTTGGCTGTGCTGGGTCTTAGTTGTGGCAAATGAGATCTAGGTTCCTGATTAGGGATTGAACCTGGGCCCCCTGAATTTGAATACGTTAGTCCAAATTCACACAAGCTACAAGTGTAAAATATACACACAAAGTGTTAGTGGTTCAGTTGTGTCTGACTCTTTGTGACCCTATGGACTATAGCCCACCAGGTTCCTCTGTCCATGGGATTCTCCAAGTAAGATTACCAGAGTGGGTTTCCATTCCCTTTTCCAGGGGATCTTCCAGACCCAGGGATTGAACCAGGTCTTTTTCATTCCAGGCAGATTCTTTACAATCTGAGCCACCAGGGAACTCCTATAAAATACACACTAGATTTCAAAGATTTGGTACAAAGAAATATAAAATATGTTGTCAATAACTTAGTGTTGATTATATGACAAAATGGTATTTGGATATATTGAGCCTGGTGTTATAAAGCAAACCTGACATCTACCAGCAGATCAGTTTGACCAGAGTGAGGGCAAAACTGATGGCATTTCTCTCTGGAGAGAACATGGTGTGATTATTGGGTGCCTGTGTCTCTGTGTCAAAGGGTACTTACCAGGCAGACATGGGCCAGAACTCACTGGGAAGGAGCTTCAAGAGTGGGTTCAGACACACATGTAAGAAACAAACTTATGGTTGTGGTCATTTTCTGGTGTTTATTCCTGTTATGGAAATGCTGCGATAATCAGTTCTATGTTCTTTGTTTACTCATCTCAAAATTTTCTTACATTCTTAGAAATGGAACTTCTCAAAGAGTATGCACATTTTAAATATATATTGCCAGCTTGAAATAGATGAGGAAACAGTGGAAACAGTGTCAGACTATTTTTATGGACTCCAAAATCACTGCAGATGGTGATTGCAGCCATGAAATTAAAAGATGCTTACTCCTTGGAAGGAAAGTTATGACCAACCTAGACAGCATATTGAAAAGCAGAGATATTACTTTGCCAACAAATGTCTGTCTAGTCAAGGCTATGGTTTTTCCAGTGATTGTGTATGGATGTAAGAGCTGGACTCTAAAGATAGCCAAGTGCAAAATTGATGTTTTTGAACTGTGGTGTTGGAGAATACTCTTGAGAGTCCCTTGGACTGCAAGGAGATCCAACCAGTCCATTCTATAGATCAGCCCTGGGATTTCTTTGGAAGGAATGATGCTAAAGCTGAAACTCCAGTACTTTGGCCACCTAATGCAAAGAGTTGACTCATTGGAAAAGACCCTGATGCTGGGAGGGATTGGGGGCAGGAGGAGAAGGGGACGACAGAGGATGAGATGGCTGGATGGCATCACCGACTCAATGGACGTGAGTTTGAGTGAACTCCAGGAGTTGGTGATAGAGAGGGAGGCCTCACGTGCCGCAATTCATGGGGTCGCAGAGAGTCAGGCACAACTGAGCGACTGAACTGAACTGAATCTCACACTATTGTAAATATGTGTGTGCCTCTGTCCTCCAGTAGACTGGGACTCAGTGAGGACCGGGCCTGTATCCTATTCATCATTATACCCCTAGTGCCTCACTCAGTGTGCAGCAAATTCTAGAGGCTTTGTGTTGAACGAATAAGAAATTGGATTATTTGAATAAGCCTTCATTACATGGGCAAAATCTTGCCAATGCGATCACAGAAGTCCACTGTTAGAACTGGTGGCCTCTTCTGACTATCTATAGTCCAACTAGTAATAATATTTCAAATGGTCATTTCTCAGAAGGAATAGTTTTTCTATACCATACAGAAAAGGAAAACTATGCATTGAGTTTTCCTTAAAGCATGGAGGATGGTTAGTTATCAAAATATATTTGAGGACTTCTCTGGTGGTCCAGTGGTTTAGGAATCCAGCTGCCAATGAAAGGGACATGGGATCAATCCCTGGTCCAAGAAGTTTCCACGTGCCTCAGAGCAACTCAGCCTAAAGCACCACAACTACCGAGCCCATGTGCCACAACTACAGAAGCCGCATGCCCTAGAGCCATGTCCCCAGCATGGGAAGCCACCGCAACGTGAGGCCGTGCACTGCAACTGGAGAAAGCCCCCACCCAGGGGCNGTGCCTCAGAGCAACTCAGCCTAAAGCACCACAACTACCGAGCCCATGTGCCACAACTACAGAAGCCGCATGCCCTAGAGCCATGTCCCCAGCATGGGAAGCCACCGCAACGTGAGGCCGTGCACTGCAACTGGAGAAAGCCCCCACCCAGGGGCAAACAGTAAAAAATAAACAAGTAAATCTGTGTGTGTGTGTGTGTGTGTGTGTGTGTGTGTGTGTGTTAGTCCCTCAGTTGTATCTGACTCTTTGCAACCCCATGGACTGTAGCCTACCAGGCTCCTCTGTCCATGGAATTCTCTAGGCAAGAATACTGGAGTGGGTAGCCTTTCCCATCTCCAGGGGATCTTCCTGACCCAGGGATCCAATGTGTCTCCCACACTGCAGACAGATTCTTTACTGACTGAGCCACAAGGGAAGACTGTTCATATATATATATGTACATATACACATATACATATATATATATATATATTTATTTATTTATTTCACCCACCAGGGAATTTGTAGACTTGAGACAAGGGTCAAGGATGGGTGACTGAGCGAGACAGTGAGTATGTGATATTTCAGAAATCTGTATTCTTTAGCAATCAGATAGAACATCTTGCAGCTGAGATGGGTTTTAGGAGTGCCAGGCTGGGTCTCTTTCAGTGCTGCAGTTTCTGACTTGTGCTCTAACTAAGTGTGCCGGGGTTGGGCGTCAGGTATGCCAAAGTAAACAGACCAGAGAATGTGAATGAGGGACTAAGTGGAAACAGTATGACCCGAGAGCCTCAGTAGGGAATTTCCCTCCCACTGAATTCTTATTCCTGGTTAACACTGTAGTTTCTGTTCCAGACTGAAACTTACAACTTTTCTTTTTTAGCATACATGCTTTCCATATATATAAATAATCCAGATTCAGTCCAATATCATTAGTTTTTTATGATGTTGACATATAGAAATATAGTCACTTGCCTAAGATCAGTCAATAAATTGGGAATCAGAGCAGAATAGTGACTCTAATAAAAACAGAATATCCTCCTGAAAATCTGAAAAAGAAGAACTGTGAGTGATGACTAGTCTTTCTGGGTGATGAAATGTAACGTAAATTGACTATCATTAAAAGAGTTATAGCAGGGGCTTCCCTTATGGCTCAGCAGTAAAGAATCCGCCTGCCAACGCAGAAGACACAGGTTGCATCCCTGGTCCAGGACAATTCCACATGCTGTGGGTCAACCAAGCCCGTGCACCACAGCTACTGAGCCTGTGCTCTAGAGCCCATGTGCCGCAGCTACTGAAACACACCTGCCTAGAGCCTGTGCTCCACAGAAGGCACCACGATGGGAAGCCCCTGCACCACAACAGAGAGCAGCCCCCGCTCTCTCTTCTGCATAGAGAAAAGTCCATGCAGCAACAAAGACCAGCACAGCCTAAAGTAAATAGAGAAAACAAGAGATTGCAAAGAGTCATAGTAGACACAAGACACCAGTGTATAAATCCAGAAAATATAATGTACGAATTTAATGCATAGTAAAGTTAGCATTTTACTTCAGGAAAAAACTGGATTATTCAATGAAATGTTTGCAGCAACTGGTTAACTATGTGGAAAAGATAAAGCCGAAGCTTTAGATTCCAGATGTACTACGTATTTAGTGTAAATAGTTAAAACATAAAAGGTATCCAATGGAAATGTGAACTTTAAAAGAATGGAGCAGCAAATGACTTTCTAAGCATAAGAATGAAAAATTTTACTGTATAAAAAGTTCAATTCTTTCACAGAAAAATAAGACTCTGTAAAAGACAAATGGCATAAAGGTGCATGTGGCAGGGGTGGGGAGGGTGACATTTGTAAGACAACAGACAAAGGGCTTTTATGTAAAGAAGGTCTTGAGTATCAATAAGTAAGAGGCTAGTAACTTAATGGAAAATTTGGCTATGGATATGAGCAGGTAGTTCATAGAAATAAGGCTTATAAACATTACTCAGCATTAGTCAACATTCAAAACTACTTGAGCAAAAAGAAAGTAAAGTGAGATACATTTTTTTACCTATGAAAGTGGCAAAGATCAAAGTGTGTTAGCTAGTATTTATCACCAGTGGTTAGGAGTGTAATTTGGTGCAAAGTCTTAGGACATTAATTTGGTAATACTTATCAATTTAATATGAAGATATTCTTTGACATAAGATTTTCACTATCAGAGTTTATTCGACGATACAGACCACAAGTACTCAAAGATGGACGCATAAGAATCTCATTGTAGCATTTTTAATAGCAAAATATTAAAGACAACTTGCACACCTATCACTGATATCAATAGGGTATTAGAAAAATAAATTATGGCACACCACACAATGGACTACTGCAACAGTAAAGATAATATATTGTAAGAAAAGACTTCGGGTCTGTAAGTGAAAGGGAAAAAACTGCAAAGCAGTGGAAAACAGTCTTTCCTCTGTTTGCTTTGGCAAACTGATGCTCAACCCTATCGCACATTTAATTATAGAGTGTAAATCATGAAGCCACCTAAGCACTTAGCCTGGCTCTCCTAAAAGCCATTTTAGCTGCAAGATGTTTTATACTGTTTCTGAAGAATGCAGATTTCTGAGATAACACACATTCACTCACTGCCCTTGGCTTAGGCTTCAAGAATATTATATATCTACATCTATAATATCTTGTATGTGTACGAATGAAACACAGATGCATGCAGACATTTTCACATGCATAGAAAATTTCTGGAATGAGGAGGGCCAAGTTCTTCCTAGTGGTTGCCTCTGAGGAAGGTGAATGTCTATGATGGTAGAAAAATCTACTTTTCATTGTATGTACTTTTTTATGGTTTGAATTTTTACTAATTATATATTTTAATTTATTTTAAATCTTACTTATTTTTGGCCGTGCTGCACAGCATGTGAAAGTGAAAGTGAAGTTGCTCAGTCGTGTCCGACTCTTTGCAACACCATGGACTGTAGCCTACCTGGCTCCTCTGTCCATGGGATTTTCCAGGCAATAGTACTGGAGTGGATTGCCATTTCCTTCTCCAGGGGATCTTCCCGACCCAGGGATCGAATCCAGGTCTCCCGCATTGTAGACAGACGCTTTACTGTCTGAGCCACAGCATGTGGGATCTTAGCTTTCCAACCAGGGGTTGAACCCATACCCTTTGCAGTTGAAACATAAGAGTCTTAACCACTGGACCGGGAGGGAGGTCCTTAATTATATATATATATATATATATATATATATAAATTGCTGACCAATGTTAGCACAAACTTAGTTTGCTTAAGACAACATCTGTTTATTGGCTCACAGTTTCCATGGGTCAGGAGTCAGGTATGACTTCCTACCTGGATCTTCTGCTAGGCTTCTGACTCCCATCAATATGTCAGCAGGGGCTGCACTTTCTCCTGAGGCTACACTTTCTTTCCACACTCACGTGGTGGTTGATTCATTTCCTCACAGTTGTTGCACTCCTTGTGGCTGGCTTCTTCAAGGCTAGCAAGAGGGTCTGATCTCTAGATTCTCTTTTAAAGGGCTCACCTCACTAGGTGAGGTCCATCTAGAAGAATCTCCCTTTTGATTCACTTAAAGTTAGCTTTAGGGACTGCACACCTGCAAAATTTCTTTGTCTTTGCCATAGTTGACTAGAAGAAAATGACAGGATTCCAGGAAGCCAGAGTCACTGGGGTCTTAGAATTCTGTCGAACACACCAAGATTACCAACTATAAAACCATTATCATTACCACAGCAACATCTAATCCTTGTTCAATTGCTAAGTCGTGTCTGTCTCTTTGCGACCCCATGGATTGCAGCACTCCAGGCTTCCCAGTCCTTCACTATCTCCCACAGCTTGCTCAAACTCATATCCATCAAGTCGGTGTTGCCATCCATCCATCTTATCCTCTGTCATTCTTCTCCTTTTGCCTTCAATCTTTCCCAGAATCAGGGTCTTTTCCAATGAGTTGGCTCTTCACATCAGGTGGCCAAAGGATTGGAGCTTCAGCTTCAGCATCAGTCCTTTCAATGAACATTCAGGGTTGACTTCCTTTAAGATTGACTGGTTGGATCTCTTTGCTGTCCAAGGGACTCTGAAGAGCCTTCTCCAGCACCACAAATCGAAGCATCAATTTTTCGGTGCTCAGCCTTCTTTATGGTCCAACTCTCACATTCGTACATAACTACTGGAAAAAAACCATACTTTTGACTACACGAATCTTTGTTGGCAAAGTGGTAGCTCTGCTTTTTATTATGCTAAGTTTGTCATAGCTTTCCTTCCAAGGAGCAATTGTCTTTTAATTTCATGGCTGAAGTCACTGTTTGCAGTGATTTTGGAGCCCAAGAAAATAAAATCTGCCACTGTTTCCACTTTTTGCCCATCTATTTGCCATGAAGTGATGGGATGGGATGCCAGGATCTTAGTTTTATGAATGTTGAGTTTTAAACCAGCTTTTGCACTCTCCTCTTTCACTTTCATCAAGAGGCTCTTTATTTTCTCTTCACTTTCTACCGTTAGAGTGGTATCATCTGTGTATCTGAGGTTGTTGATATTTCTCCTGACAATCACGATACCAGCTTGGGATTCATGCAGTCTGGCATTTTCCATGATGTACTCTGCATATACATTAAATAAGCAGGATGACAATGTACAGACTTGACGTATTCCTTTCCCAATTTTGAACCAGTCTGTTCTTCCATGTCCAGTTCTAATTATTATTTCTTGACCTGAATACAGGTTTCTCAGGAAGCAGGTAAGGTAGTCTAGTATTCCCATCTGTTTAAGAATTTTCTATAGTTTGTTGTGATACACACAGTCAAAGGCTTTAGTACAGTCAATGAAGCATAAATAGATGTTTTTCTGGAATTCCCTTCCCTTTTCTATGATGGAATCGGTGTTGCAAATTTTCCTTTTGTAAATCCAGCTTGTACAACTGGAATTTCTTAGTTCATGTACTGCTGAAGCTTAGCTTGAAAAATTTGGAGCCTTATCTTGCTAGCATGTGAAATGAGTGAAATTGTGCAGTAGTTTGAACATTCTTTGGCATTGCCTTTCTTTGGGATTGGAACGAAAACTGACCTTTTCTAGTCCTGCGGCCACTGCTAGTCTAAACCTTATTTAGAGCTTATTTCACAGTGGGCACAGTTCCAAACACTTTGCACATCTTAAGTCCCCTAAATAATTAACGTCATCCCTATGAAGCAGGGACGCTTATTATCTCCATTTTACAGATAAGGAAACAGGCATGAGGTTAAGTAATTTACCCAAGGTTGAGAGTAGTAAATATTGGAGCTAGCATTGGAACCCAGGCATTCTATATTCAGAGTTCTGTGTTCCTTACGTATACACTTTTCAAATGTCAATATTTAGTCCCTCAATCGTGTCCAACTCTTTGCGACCCCATCAACTGTAGCCCACCAGGCTCTTCTGTCCATGGGATTTTCCAGGCAAGAATACTGGAGTGAGCTGCCATTTTCAACTCAGGGATTGAACCTGAGGCTCCTGCATTGGTAGACAGATTCTTTACCACTGAGCTGCCCGGGAAGTCCTACATTTTTCAAATACAGTGGTAAAAAATATTTTTGGGTTGAGGCTGCATAATAAATATGCCAACACTGGTGGCTTAAACAACCACAGTATTGGGGAATTCCCTGGTGGAATTCATGCTTCCAGATGCAAGGGGCACAGGTCGGATTCCTGGTTGGGGAACTAAGTTTCCTATAGGCAGTATGGAGCTGCAAAACAAACAAAAGCCCATCCCAGCATTTTGTTTGCTCCTGAATCTGCATTTGAGGAAAAGGATGACTGACATCTGTTCCACTCAGCATAATCTGGAGAAATTTGGAGGCTGGGAGCCTGAATGCTCCGGAGGGCTCACTCCCGTTATGTGGCAGTTGAGGCTGGCTATCAGCTGGGGACCCGGTTGCTGTCTACATGGGCCTCTCCACGTGACTGTCTTGTCTTTCCCACAGCCTGGGGCTGGCTTCCAAGGCAAGTATCCCACGAGTGAGAGACTGAACCAGACGGAAGCTGTATAGCCTTTTACAACTTGTCTTGGAAATGTATGCAGGTTCGTTTTCACTGCATTCCATTAGTTGGGGCAGCCACGAAGTTCTACACTGGATGAAAGAAGGAGAAACAGACTGTCCCTCTCAATGGAAAGTGAGAAGGTTCCGGAAGAGCATGTAAACCTGAGATATTGCCGTCAGCTGCCTCTCAAAGGGAGATTAATGTATTCCTCTGTCTCATAGCTAGCTTGTACCCAAATCGCCCCAATAATTTAGCAATTATTTAAAAGCATCAAAAAAGACCCCACAATTTTAAATAATAAAAACATCAAAGTAATGTCCATCTTTCTTTCTCCTGTGTTTGGACTCCTTGATCACGTTTCCCCTTATGTCTTCCTTAGGGTGGAGAACAGGTGAAATTTTAAGCTCCCATCAGGTCTTTGGTGCAGGCTTTGAAACTTTTAATTATATTTTCCTTTTTTTTTTTGGTTGACATTTCAGGAAAGAACCTTAAGTTACAGCTAAGACATGTCAATGCTTATCTTCTAAGAAAATAGTGGAAGGTGAAACAGGTATAACCATTCAATCAACAAAAATGTACAGGCATACCTTGGAGATACTGAGGGTTTGGTTCCAGACTCTACAATAGAGCAAATACAACCATAAAGTGAGTCAAGTGAGTTCTTTGGTTTCCTGGTGCATATAAAAGTTATGCTTAACCTATACTACAGTTTGCTAAGTGTGCAATAGCATTATATCTAGAAAAACAATGTACATACCTTAATTTTAAAATACTTTGTTGCTAAAAAATGCTAACCATCATCTGAGCATTCAGGGAGTTGTAGTAACAACAAAGATCACCGATCACAAGCCACCATAACATATAATGATGAAAAAGTTTGAATATTTCAAGAATTACCAAAATGTGATATGAAGACACAGAGTGAGCAATGCTGGTGGGAATGTCACCAAGTGGCTTGCTCAATGCAGGGCTGCCATGAACCTTCCAGTTGTAAAAATACACAATACGTATCTGCAAAGTGCGAGAAAGGCAGGTGTGTCTGTACTGAGTCCCCATGTTATGTTGGTCACGGCTCTAGGGAAAGAGTAAGAAATGCAGACCGTATCTTTCCCCTCAAGGAGTCCTTGCTGGAAGAGGGAGAGAGAAAGGAAACCAACAATTTCATTGTTAATTCCCAGGATAGGTTCCATCCTATTCTGTTCCTCAGGGCAAGCACTTGGTTACTCTGAAGTGGGAAAAATCAAAACCCCCAGCCTTTCAGGGCTAGATGAGTCTGTCTTTTCTGGAATGGATGCTTCAGAGAACCCAGGTCCTCAGAAAGAAGGTTGCTGTTGCCTTGGTAATGTAGTCCCCAAAGTGTGTGCCAAGGCCCACCCAGATGCTGCAGCTAACTCTATGGGGTGGTGTGGGATATTCTGAATCATCAAGAGACACACAAGGACAACTCTCGGACATCACACAACTACTACTATTAAGTCATTTGGATCTAACCAAATAACAGGAACTGTTTGGTGTTTCTTTTGGCCTAGTGGTATGTTTAAAAAATTACTGCAACATTAAGAACATCAACTGTAAGAAAGTTTGGGGACCTTGAGTACCTCATCTGTCAATTTTTCTGATACTTCCTGATATTTTTCTGCACAGTGAACACATATCCTTTGAGCCATTCTTTTTTAGGGGCAAGCAAGGACTTTTCCCTGGACCTTGGGAGGGTGTCCTCAGGTGGGGATCGTTTCCCATCTCAGAACCCCCACCCCAGCAGCCTTCTCCCCTCAATGCTCTGCCATTTCAGTGTCCTCCACCCAGGTGACGGCGCCTCCGAACAGAAAAAATCAACTCTCTTACCAGCGCCTTGCGACTTGCAAAGTTTGCATGCCTGTCGTTTCCTCCTCTGCCCAGTTACTGCTGCCCAGCAAAAGGTAAGCATGAGGGAGAAGCTGTGCAGGGTTATGGTAGGTTCAGAGCCATTAATTCCCATGTGAACCTCTGGTGAGGTGAGGAAGTCCTGTCCCTTTCACTGACATATCTTTGAACTGGTTTCTTGTTAATTGATATCCGGGGACGACTACACTAAGGACTTCCCTGGTGGCTCAGATGGTAAAGTGGCCACCTGCATTGTGGGACAGTGGGGTTGGATCCTTGGGTCAGGAAGATCCCCTGGAAGAGGAAATGGCAACCCACTCCAGTATGCTTGCCTGGAGAATCCCATGGGCAGAGAAGGCTGGTAGGCTACAGTCCATGGGGACGCGGAATTGGACTCGACTGAGCAACTTCACTTTCTTTTCACTTTCACTATACTAAGGTAGTGTTCACCTTACCCAGTATCCTGCATTGGTTATAAATGGTGCATATCCAGATCTAGTTTGTTTTTTGTTCTTTTTGGCCACATCCTGTGGCATGTGGGATGTTAGTTCCCCGACGAGGGATTGAACTTGCACTCCCTGCATTGGCTAAGTGTGCAAGCCAGAGTGTGCAAGGCAGAGTCTTAACCACTGCACCACCAGGAAGTCCCCAGATCTGTGTAATTATAAGGCTTCTCCTCTAGCCTTTGTAGTGGTGGTGGGTGGGAGAGGGCTGAAGCACCTGAATACAGATAGGAGAGCATAGTGTGATAACCACAAAACAGAAGAATGCAGAATGCTGCACTGAAGTGGAGCCCTTGCTCAACCTTGGAGGCTGGATCGAGAGGATTTAAAATGGTTTACCGACAGGACACAGGGCTTCCCAGGTGACACAGTGGTAAAGAATTTGCCTGCCCATGCAGGATGACGCAAGATGACGTGGGTTCTGATCCCTGGGTCAGGAAGGTCCCCTGGAGGAGGGCATGGCAACCCACTGCAGTATCCTTGCTTGGAGAATCCCATGGACAGAGGAGCCTGGCGGGCTACAGTCCAAGGGGTGGCACAGAGTTGGACATGACTGATCATACACATACAGGCACCTACTCACACCCACAGGACACAATGGAGGAGAGTCTTAAAGGAACAGTAAGAGCTACCCTAACACTTACGTGGGGAAGGAAGAGGCTGCCAGTCCAGTGCCCAAAGGTGACTGGAGCACGGTTCATTCTAGGCACAGCAGGGAATCCAGTGGTCCATGCAGAGAGCTCAGACCTGATCCAAAGGGCTGCAGTCAACTGGAGAGGGACCACATCCCTGCTCTGCTTAAGGTAGGGGTTATTTTGCTTACATAGAATTTCTAGTGCTTTATTCTTAGATTATGAGTAGCCAGATTCAGAGGCAAGTGGCACTGAGTACATAGGCTTCTTCCTGCTGCTAAGCCTCTACCTCCGTAGTTCTTCATGGAAAGGCCACGTGATTACGTGACCGCCGCTAAAACACAGGCGCTGTGGGATAGAGCTCCCAGTTAAGAATCTCCAAGAAAAAAAAGCAAAGCTGATTATGCCAACTTCAGGCTAAAACATTTCAATGCTTCCACGTTAGCCTCAGGATAAATTCCAGCTCCTTAACAGGTAAACAAAGTTTTCAGCTGACTGCCATCAACCCTCACCACCCTCCCACCTCAAACACCCTGCTCCAGCAATGCTGAAATTATCTACAATCTGCAGTCTCTCTAGGCTTTTGTGAACACTGTTTCCTCAGGCTTTGGGGATCTTCCACCCCTCTCAGCACCTCACTCTCACCTTCACTGGGGCCCTCCTGCTTTTTTTTTTTTAGTTTCAGGGAACTCCCCTTTCTTCCTTAGTGGGACATCAGAGGCCCTGAGCTTGCTCACAGCAGCACTTACCATGCCGCTCTGAAATGTCCTGTCTCCTGCATGCCCCACTACTAGCCTTGCTGTTCTTTTAATATAGAGATGATAGTGTCATTTTCACCATTAAAAGATTAGTTTTTAATGCAAGGCCTGCAGTACAGCAGGGACACATTAAACATTTGTTCCATGGCTGACTAAACCAGTGTTATGTGAGGGCTGGTACGGTGTTCATTTTCACCCAGAGGAATGATGAATGTTTAACTAGCCAAGACATTTATGAATTAAACAGTTTTTTCAAGGAGAATAGAGAAAGCATTTGCATGAAGATTCGGTAGTTCTATATGGAAAAAAATAAAGAGAAATAACAATCAGAGGTGTTACTAGCTGGGGGAAAAAAGGACATTATTATCCCAAAGTTAAACTTAACTCAGACAAGGCAAGTTGGAGGTCATTTCCCCCAGAAAGTGAGGATACCCATGACTAGGACAGGAGATGAGTCTAGAAAGTAAGAGCAGGGTTTCCCTGGTGGCTCAGGGTAAAGAATCCACCTGCCAGTGCAGGAAACACAGGTGTGATCCCTGGTCCAGGAAGATCCCAAACGCCATGGAGCAGCTAAGCTTATGTGCCACAACTCTCGAGCCTGTGCTCTAGAGCCCAGGAGCCACTACTAAAGCCTTAGTGCCTAGAACCTGTGCTCCACAACAAGAGAAGCCACTGCAACAAGAAACCTGCGTACTGCAACTACAGAGTAGCCCCCTGATCGCTGCAACGAGAAAAGACCACACAGCAAGGAAGACCCAGCACAGCCAGACCATAACAAATAATGAGATCAGGAATTCATAAAACAGAAAGAGCAGAAAGGGGGCCTTGGAAAACACCTGGCCTGTTGCTGATTTTTAAAAAGGATGAATGACTTGTTCATAGACACCAGGGCTCGGTTCAAAGGGCAAGCAGCATAATGGCCCTGAAGATCTCTACGTCCTAGTCCCTGGAACCTGGGAGTGTTACCTTATACAGCAGAAGAGACTTCATAATGTGATGAAGAACCTTGATGAGGAGCTTAGCCTGGATTATTTAGATGGATGCAATCTAATCCTTTGGGCCCTTAGATCAGAGAATCTTCCCCAGCTGTGGTCAGAGGGAGACATGAGTATGGACGGAGGAGCAGAGAGGAGCAAAGTGAAAAGGAACCTGACCTGCCATTGCTGGCTCTGAAGACGGGTGGCGCCATGAGCCAAGGAGTGCAGGTGGCGTCTAGAAGCTGAAGGAGGCAAGCGAGCTGCTCCTCCCCTGGAGCCTCCAGGTGAAGGCATCCAAGCCAAGGTCTGGGTTGCAGCCCAGTGAGACCACATGGGGTTTCTGACATACACAATCATAAAGTAATACATTTGTCTGTTTTAAGCCACTGAATTAACGGTAATTTGTTATAGCAGCAAGAGAAAAGTAATACAGGCTACACATATCATAAGCAGGCCAGATAGGCAGGCTTCCCATCTCTACTTTCTTCTCTCTCTTCTGTAGTATTATTACCCTTTCAGAGATCTTTGGGGGTTATTTAATCCCATCGCACTTGGGTTGATCTGTCAAGATAGGAACATATGGTTTGCAGAGTGGTTTGCTCTGTTTCACATGCTAGAAATGGCAGAGCCATGACTCACCTGGGGATCCAGTATGTAGTTGAGACTCCGAGCTCCCAATGGGAGGGGCCTGGGTTCAATCCCTGCTCAGAGAACTAGAGTCCACATGTTACAACTGAGAGTTTGCATGCCACAACTTAAAAAAAAAAAAAAAGACATGGCAAAGCTGAATGAATTAATTAAAATACATTAAAAAAAAAAAAGAAGAAATGTGGCAGAGCCCTTCCCAAAAGGATTGGCCTGGGGCTTGTGCAACACTTTGTGAGGCCAGATTGACCAAGAGCAGCCCTGTGCCAATCAGTTTAGGATCTAGAGAAACAAGATAGTCTTTGCTGGCCATGGGACAGGTGTAACACTGAGAGACTATTGTTATCGACTGGGCAAACAGCCATGGAGGTCCAGGAAGAGGGAACTGTGGTATTTGCTCATGGCTTTCCAAGAGCAGGGCCTCTGCAGCATGCATTGTGGTCCTGATAGGATTTCTTATGAATGCTTTGTATCAGCCCTATGTATGGTCTGTTATATAACCTTTATCGGAGAAGGCAATGACATCCCACTCCAGTACTTTTGCCTGGAAAATCCCATGGACAGAGGAGGCTGGTAGGCTGCAGTCCATGGGGTCGCTAGAGTCAGACACGACTGAGCAACTTCACTTTCACTTTTCACTTTCATGCACTGGAGAAGGAAATGGCAACCCACTCCAGTGTTCTTGCCTGGAGAATCCCAGGGACGGGGAAGCCTGGTGGGCTGCCATCTATGGGGTCGCACAGTCGGACACGACTGAAGCGACTTAGCAGCAGCATAACCTTTATACCACACTTTATACTTTATCATCACCTAGATATTTATGGAAATATCCTCTGACTTCCACTTCATGAGTATGGTATCAATACTGCTGATCTGAGAACCTGGACAGTGCTTAAATTAAATGAATACTGAATGAGTAAGGATGTGTGAATTCAGATGGGTGCTTTCTTGGTGAGCTCACACAGATGTCTGAAGACTGGAGTGTTAGAGCCCTTATCTGACATTCCCTTCCTGTTCAGCCTTGGGGCTGATGGGATTTGAATGCTGCCCAGACCTTGAAGCAGCATTAATTGGTGCTGCTGGGTATATAAGCTAAATAACTCCTTGCAAGGGCACTCAAAAGGGTAAAATGCTTCAGAAACCCTTTGGTTATTATCATGATTCCTGGGAAGTAAAAAAAAAATGCCAAGGGAGACATGTGGCAATACCTTAGATTTATGAAAAGTACAAAATAACTATGGTGATTGATTATTAACAAGTTTCTCAGGTCAGTGGAATGCTTTGGGCCTGACTTGTGGTTGCATCTGACATGGACAGATATTCTGAGCCTTGGCTTATCCAGTACATTTTGGGAAAAAAATTGTTCGGCAGTGAGCAAAGTTCTAAGTACCCAGGTGCAGTTAGCTGACATGAACTGTAGTAGGCCAAGTCAGCATGGTTCCATAACTACTTTAAAGACATGTGATTTTAAGGAGAAAAAACTGGGGAAAGCAGACTAAGGATTATTCTGGGTTGACTAACTGGATAGTACACAAGGAAGTCTGGAGTATCAGGGTGTTGAAATAGTGACTTACAGCATTGCACAGGTAGGGGCCAGGACAGAATCAAATGTACCCAGCAGCTACCCACTCCACAGTGTTCTGGCCTGGAGAATTCATGGACTGTAGAGTTCATGGGGTCACAAAGAGTTGGACACAACTGAGTGACTTTCACTTCACTTTCAGCAGCAGGCTAGTGGACCTGCTGATAAAGGAAAGTTAAGAAAAAATTAAAAGTATCACTGAAGAGAAGGGAGGGAAGGAAAATGAAATTAAAGAAACAGGCTGGGTCTGGAGTAGTGGCTCTTAAAGGATGGTTCCTGAACAGCAGCAAAAGCTGCTGGGAACTTTCTGGAAATGCAAATTCTGGAGTGGGTCTCAAGCAGTCCCTGTTTTAATCAGTGTCATAGGTGATCCTGTTGTATGTTAGAGAACAACTGGTCTAGAAAAAGGAAACAAAGTTGGAGATCTCAAAGATGCCCAGTGTCACCTGAAAAAGAGGCACGGAGACCTGTTGTCCTGGCAGATGGCTGATGTGATGTGGTGATGGGAGTCAGTGGCACAGAAGAAGAGATAAAAAGTGATCCAGTTGTTCATATCACCAAAGAAGGTGAAGCTGAGTCTTAAGAAGGTAGTTTGAGTGGGTAAGGAGGATTTGGAGCAAATAATATAATAAGATATCAAATGAAGCAGACTGAGAATTGTGATGGATAAAAAGTTTAGCTGTGGCAGCAGTGAGCATGTACCAGAACAGCCCCTATTCCTCTCCCCTTCAGTTGGGAAAAAACTAATTGTTCCACCAGCCAAAAGAGAAAGGAGCCAAGAAGTATGTGCCTGACTGGGAGGAAGAGGCTGCCTGGGAGAAGAGAGGTCTAAGTTAAAGAAGGGAAGTGAGGATAATGGGAGTTTTAACCCATACACTACAGGGGTTCTTCAGTTCAGTTCAGTCACTCAGTCGTGTCTGACTCTTTGTGACCCCATGAATTGTAGCACGCCAGGCCTCCCTGTCCATCACCAACTCATGTAGTTCACTCAAATTCACATCCATCAAGTCGGGGATGCCATCCAGTCATCTCATCCTTTGTCATCCCCTTCTCCTCCTGCCCTCAATCCCTCCCAGCATCAGAGTCTTTTCCAATGAGTCAACCCTTCGCATGAGGTGGCCAAAATATTGGAGTTTCAGTTTTAGCATCAGTCCTTCCAAAGAACATCCACGACTGATCTCCTCCAGAATGGACTGACTGGATCTCCTTGCAGTCTAAGGGACTCTCAAAGAGTCTTGTCCAACACCACAGTTCAAAAGCATCAACTCTTTGGCACTCAGCTTTCTTCCNGAGTGAATGGTGTGGTCGCCAGGGGGATGCGGCCTTTTGGACCAAAGAGCAAAGTGCTCAGCCAAGGCCATGGCCAAGCGAGGGTGGACTGAAGGGGGAGGGGAAGGGCATGTGAAGCAGTGATGCAGACCCTTCCTTCAAGGGCTTTGGTTACCCTGATGGCCTGGCATGCCCGTGGAAGGCAAGGGAGGGATGGAGCCCTGGGAGGCTGATGTAAGGGCTGGAACAACAAGGCCCAGATGTGGCCATGGGGTAGGTTGGAAAGAAACACTTCTTTTTCTCAAAGGCCTGAATGTGCTTGTGGCCAGAATGGAAGGGCCAGTGGAAAGAAAAGGCTGATGCAGCAAGAGACACTGACAGGGAGGAGAAAGGGCTCATAGAGTTGGAAGTCAGTGAGGGACACAGACGGAAGTTATGGTTCCTAGAAGGCTGGACACTGGTTTGTGCAGCTAAATCTGCGAGGTATCATACAATGCTGGATCTTGAATGAATAAAAGAAAAGGGACCCTCTTTCTCTGTGAAAGGAGGGAAAGTGGAAAAGATGACTGTCCAGATGCCCTAGTGAAGCAGAGAAAAGATGAGAAAGCTCACATCAGGTGTCCTAGATCTTCTCAGTGAGTTATATAACTTCTCCAAGCCTCAGTTTCCTTATCTGTAAAATGGGGATAGTATTCCTAGCATTCTCAGTGGGTTATTGGGAGGTTTAAGGTAGATAATTTCTGTAGAATGCTTGACACATGCTGTGTGCTCTTTAAAAATTCTGTATTATTACTGTGATTAATTTTATTGGTAGAGGAATGGGAAATAAGATCCTTCACTGATGTGAGTGTGAGCCCAAGGGGATTCAGTGGAGATTTGCATCAGTCACAGGTGGTACGCAGCCCAGAGGTGGCTCAGTGCTTCCCTGGGTACCAAGAGTGGGCCTGAGAGCAGGGAAGAAGGGCTTCTGAAGCTGAGCATCCCAGGTCCTAAGATCTCCAGTGATCATAAGGGCCCTGGGCAGCTGACATCCTCTGGAAACCTCTGTCCACCCGCTATGGGCCATGTCTAGAACAATCTGTGCCTGGAACTGAAGGGGCCAGATAGTTCTCTAGAAGGTTGTTTTTGTTCAGTCACAAAATTGTGTCCAACTTTTTTGTGACCTCATAGACTATAGCCTGCCAGGCTTCTTTGCCCATGGGATTTCCCAAGCATGAACACTGGAGTGGGTTGCCATTTCCTTCTCCAGGGGATCTTCCCAACCCCGGTATCCTGCATTGGCAGACAGATTCTTTACTGCTGAGCCACCAGGGAAGCCCCTCTGTGAACTGAGAATATAGTAAAACGTGTGGTCCACATACTGTACCCTGATCCCCAGCCTTCCCGGGCCTCTTGAGACTTATCCCATCCACTTTCCATGCTCTCCCCTCAGTGATCCTTGGTGATGTGCTCAGGGGCTGGCGCCCAGGGGTACGGAGGGAAGGACATGGGAGGGGCACTGTGCTTCTCTGGGGCAGCTGGCCTATGCTGCTTGAGTCTTAGACCTCTCTGCCTCAGAGCAGGGGACCTAGAGATGGTCTAGTTCTCTTCTCTCAATCCACAGATGAGGAAACTGAGGCCCAGAGAAGGGAAGTCTTATCTGGAGGCACAGTGTGGACAAGACACAGTGAGAAGTCACACCCACAGTTTTGACTCCATGTCTAGTCCTCTCTGGACTTCTGGGCTGTTTCCTGGAATGCCCTTGGCTTGTCACATCTGCCCTTTGCACAGGTCATCTGTCTAGGGTGGAGGGGCTCAAGTCTGGGGCAGAAGCAGTGGTGGGCTGTGTATATCAGGGCAGCCAACCACAGCTGACCACAGTCTGTAAGGCCCTCAGGACACATTTGGATCTTGTTGCTCCAGCCCTTACATCAATCTCCCAGGGCTCCATCCCTCCCTTGCCTTCCATCGGTGTGCCAGGCCATCAGGGTTCCTTGCATTTCTGGATTTCTGGAGAGGACTGAGGATCCAATCTGTGGGGATCTGGCTGGGTAACAGTGTTGTCAAGAGAGTGGAAGTGGACTGTGCCTGGCTGGTTCTGATTGCTGGGATCCTGCTTTATGAATTGAGATTGTGGAGTGACAGCAGAGATGTCGAGAGAAAGAGAGAGAGAGGCCTTCCCACGCTCTGCAGCCCTGCCCCAGCTCCTCCTGCCTCTTTACCCGACCTCCATTCGCTTCACACTTCATTCATCTGCAGCTCNAGCATCATTCCTTCCAAAGAAATCCCAGGGCTGATCTCCTTCAGAATGGACTGGTTGGATCTCCTTGCAGTCTAAGGGACTCTCAAGAGTCTTCTCCAACACTACAGTTCAAAAGCATCAACTCTTCAGCACTCAGCCTTCTTCTTCACAGTCCAACTCTGACATCCATACATGACCACAGGAAAAACCATAGCCTTGACTAACTAGATGGACCTTAGTCGGCAAAGTAATGTCTCTGCTTTTGAATATACTATCTAGGTTGGTCATAACTTTTCTTCCAAGGACTAAGCGTCTTCTAATTTCATGGCTGCAGTCACCATCTGCAGTGATTTTGGAGCCCAAAAATATAAAGTCTGACATCAGAGACCACTTAGAGGACAATAAATGTTTCTGATGGTGGAGGTAGGAACAAAGATAAAGCCACACTTAAAATCTGAAGTTACTATTTAAGCAAGGAGACATGGTCAAAGTTGAGTTCCCACTCTAATGAAGTTAGGACAACCTCCAAAATGCCCATGTGACATTCTTATTTAAGGCCCTATATTTTTATGATATTAATTTGTTTAATACAGAGAAGGGAAAAAAGTGAGTTGTGTAATTCAGTCAGAAAAATTACACAAGATAGCTTTATTTCTATGGATTTCTAAAATCAAATGCTTAAAAAAAACTCTACCTTAATCAATTTACCCCCACTATATAATGTATACTATTAAACCAACCAAATCGACACAGTAATTGCTCTGGAAAGACAAGAATGGATTGTAAGGGTGAATTATTTTATAAAATATAACAGATTGCAACTAATTAGTTAACAAGAAGAAGAAAAACTAAAGAGCCTGGCCCTTTATAACAATTTACAGAACTCTGTTTACCTTAATAAGAAAAATCTGCTTTGGATAAGGCATCGCTTCATCACTTCTCAGAGATTAAGGCACAAAATCACCAGCATTACAAACTCAAACATGTAAGAAAATCTGAAGACAGCAGCTGGTACAAATGCTACGAAAACAAAAACAGGTGCTTTGGGGGCACTGACTTATATCAAAGTAACATTAAACTGCAAATGTAAAGCTTACAGCAACTCAATTTTCCTTCTCCAATGAAGGTTAATCATTTTTAACAGAAGATCAACTTAAAGAACAGAGGAAAAAGCCAATCTCTTAATACTACCTTTTTTGGGAAAAAAAAATTGTCTGTCAGTATCAGGCGAATTTTTAAGAAATGACTTACCTGGTATAGTATTTTAGAATAGCATATAAACAAATTGATAGCAACTAAAGCAATTTTAATGGCACATTCAGGAGCTTACATTTGAAATGACATTGGTTAGGTCCTTTTTTGTGAATTCTGTGGTGATGGGTCAAGTATCAGTATTTTGTTAATGTTAACTTTAAACAAATATTTTGTTAAATTTAGTTATGTTTTTCAAAACAGTTAAAACTCCAACACATGAGATTTGACAGCAAAGATACTGAAAAATAATACTTCGGTAGAATGTTACTACAGCCAACACATTAGAATAATTTCCCAAAGTTATTTCTGAAACAATAAATCTAGGTCTAATGCTATTGTCTTTTAAGAATATTATAAGTGCACTAAAGCAGTTTCTGGCAGTAGTCACAACTCACTAAAGCACTTGGCAATGAGTCAGGATCAAAATACATAAAATGAAGAATCGTTAGCATTCAGTATACATCTTATTGATAAAATCTCATTTACTTTGCCCATTTTCTTTTTTCAATATCTCAGGAAAACTTGGATCCAAATAAAATGCTAATGTTCCACAAATTAATCATCCTAAAATTTGAGCTGTTTTTCATCAGGAAATGAATTACCTTAAAGGTATATTTCCAGAAAACTTAGTTGGATGTTCATCTAATATATTAGTAAAGCCAGACAAAGAAAAGAAATAAGAAAATATACCACAGAGTGAGTGAAATTCTGATATTGCACTAGTGTTACAGAAGAAAGGAATACAACAAATACAGATAATTTTTAAAGAAATGTACATGCCTCCTGAGCAAGAAGATTTAGGAATTATAATAATTACTGTAAGTGCCTAATATGTGTTTTAAATTCACTTTAGTGTTGGTTGTCATTGTCTCAACCAGTGGTTCTCAAAGACTGCCACGTGGTTATCTCACACATCAATATGAATTCCATGTTTTGAAGACATCATTTGTCTGGTCCCTGTGAAATACATAACGAATGAACAGATGTGAGGTAGAGATGATGTGATTATTACATAAAGCCAAAATGGCAAAGGAGAAGTTTTTCCAAATGGGCATATCCACAAGCCATGGCGAATTCCATCTCGGATGTGGTGTGAGGTCCAGGATATAAATAACATCCAGGGAAGAAAGCACCACGAGTCTTTGAGCTTGAAGAAGTGCATTGTAAACTTTAGAGTCAGAACCACAGTGGGTATCACAGTAGAACAGTGAAGGAAAGGGCGGCGTGGAAGACTCAGAGCAGCCTGCAGGGAGAAAGCGGTAGCTAGTATCAACTGCTTCTTGGCAAACAACACTTTATAGATGCTGCCTAACATCGAAAGTATGTGTTTTCCTGCAGGCTACTGGAAACGCAAAGGGAACATTTTCTATGTCACCTCCAAATACACTTTGCACTAAAAATGAAATCAAGATCTCAAGAACATGTGACTTTTTAAAGTTTCCTACTATATGCTCAGAAAAGTCACAATACAATTTATATCCTAAATGTATGGTTAGAGTAAATTTGGAGTTTTAAAGAATTGTTTGGGGCCTCTGCTGCTGCTGCTGCTAAGTCACATCAGTTGTGCCCGACTCTGTGCAACCCCATAGATGGCAGCCCACCAGGCTCCAGTCCTTGGGATTCTCCAGGCAAGAATACTGGAGTGGGTTGCCATTTCCTTCTCCAGTGCATGAAAGTGAAAAGTGAAAGTGAAGTTGCGCAGCTGTATCTAACTCTTTTTAACCCCATGGACTGCAGCTTACCAGACTCCTCCATCCACAGGATTTCCCAGGCAAGAGTATTGGAGTGGGTTGGGGCCTCTAAAAGCAATGATTAAGTCTCACAACTGAATAAAATACATTTCAATTAAACATAAAAAACTGTGAGGTATAGTTGATTTACAATGTTATATTAATTTCAGGTATACAACATAGCTATACAATATTTTTACTGGTTATATTCCATTTAACATTGTTATAAAATATTGGTTATATTTCCCGCTCTGTACGTTACATCTTTGTATTTTAATTATTTTATACTTAATAGTTTGTACCTCTTAATCCCTTTCTTCTATTCTGCCTCTCCCCTACTCCATTCTTCATTTAATAAATGCATAAAGGAGAGTATTTTTGTTGTAACTATTTTATATTGGTCTTGAATATTTTCAAATTTATTTACAAAAGCATTAGAAGAGTGTATTATTTTAAACATGATTTGAAAGTTGCATTAAATAAACCAATAGAATTTCTAAACTATTGTAAAAATGTAATCAATATCTAAACAAATGCAAGTTTTTCAGGCTTAATTCGTCAATGATCCATGGGAAACTCTTGGAGATGATGAAGGACAGGGAAGCCTAGCGTGCTGCAGTCCATGGTGTTGCAGAGTCAGACATGACTTAGCGACTGAACAACAACAACTTGCTAAACATCAATCAAAGAGTTTATTTATTCTACATTCTTATTCCCTCTCCCTTCTCCATACTTTTAGTTGCCTATTTCTATTTTGTCAAAACATAAAAACATTTCTGCATTATGCTGTTTTAGTCTCCACCTCTGTTTTTAAGTTCCATGCTGTGCTGTGCTTAGCAGCTCAGTCATGTCCAACTCTGTGACACCATGGACTGCAGCCGGCCAGGCTCCTCTGTCCATGGGAATTTTCCAGGCAAGAATATTGGAGTGGGTTGCCATGCCCTCCTCCGGGGGAATCTTCCCAAACCCAGGGATTGAACCCAGGTCTCCTGCATCGCAGGTGGATTCTTTACCATCTGAGCTATCAGGGAGCTACTGGAGTGAGTAGCCTATCCCTTCTCCAGGGGATCTTCCTGACCCAGGAATCAAACCAGGGTTTTCAGTTCTATACCCACAGTATAACATGCTCCCCAGTAACAGGGTGGGATGGGGGCGCCTATGGTAGTCACTGCTTGGAGGAGAGCAACAGCCTCCTGTTGAGATGATTAGTAGTTATACTCTGGATGTGTGGACAGATATTGACTATTTATATTAATAGTCTCTAAGAAAGAAACTTCCCTGGTGGTTCAGACGGTAAAGAGTCTGCCTGCAAGGCGGGAGACCCAGGTTCAATCCCTGGGTCGGGACAATCCCCTGAAGAAGGAAATGGCAACCCACGCCAGTATTCTTGCCTAGAAAATCTCATGGACGGAGGAGCCTGGTGGGCTACAGTCCACAGGGCAGCAAATAGTTGGACACAACCGAGCCACTCACACACACACACAAGGAGGAAACAAGATATTTCTGTTGCTTGCCTGATTTCTAAAATATTCACGCAGAATCTTTATTCATAGATAAATAATAAAAGAAGGATATATTATAGAATCATAGAAGTAAAAATAGATAGGTCTTCCCAGGTTGCACCAGTGGTAAAGAACCCACCTGTAATACAGGAGACTTAAGAGATCCAGGTTCCATCCCTGGGTGGGGAAGATTCCCTGGAGAAGGGCATGGCAACCCACTCCAGTATTTCTGTCTGGAGAACCCCATGGACAGAGGAGCCTGGTGGGCTATACAGTCCATAGGGTCACACAGTCGGATATGACTGATGTGACAGCTTGCCCGCAAAAATAGATAAATTCCTACCAGTCCTGCTCTAGGACATGATTTTTCCTGGTTCTGTTCTTCACTTACTTCATATCCTGTGCTTGTCAGAAGTATGTGAAATGCTGCTCTGATATTATTCAATTATCATTTGTCTTTATACGGTGCCCTTGCTTAATGCATAGGTCACTTACAGAAACAGTTTGAGAGGCTCTGCAGGGCTGGAGAAACCATGCATTCAGGAGGCCTGTGTGCAGTTGATAACACCAGATACATGCCTTATGAAGGTAGTTAGGAGACAAATCTATAGGTCTGCTTCTCCACATTCTGATACCATGAGCTAATGGGAACAAGATTTAGGGGGTCTTAGTGTGCTAATCGGCTTTCCAGATGGCTCAGCAGGTAAAGAAATTGCTTGCAATGCAGAAGATGCTGGAGATATGGGTTTGTTTCCTAGGTTGGGAATATCCCCTAGAGGAGGGCACGGCAACCCACTCTAGTATTCCTGACTGGAGAATCCCATGGACAGAGGAGCCTGGCGGGCTACAGTCCATAAGTTGCAAAGAGTCGGACAGACTGAAGCAACTGAGCACAGCACAGCATAGAACTTAATCTTTCCTTCAAGACTTGGCTAATGGATAACCAACAAAGTCCTAGTGTATAGCACAAGGAACTCTATTCAGTATTCTGCAATAACCATAATGGTAAAGAATATTTTTTTAAAAAAGAATGTATATATATATGTTTAACTGAACCACTTTGTTGTACAGCAGAAACTAACATAACATTCTAAATCAATTATACTTCAATTAAAAAAAAAAAAAGACTTGGCTAAAACATCTCCTATAAAGCCAGAATAGAACCCCTCAGTTACAATTATTGAACCTTTGCTCTGGGCACATCCACAGCACTTTGTGATGTGCTATAATGTGGTCAGTAACATATCTGAACCCTCAGGAAAGTGTTTGGTGCTCAAAAAAATTGGATGAGTGGGCTTTCTTGTTTTAAAATAAGGCTAATCTTCTCTTGGAGAAGGAAATGGCAATCTACTCCAGTACTATTGCCTGGAAAATCCCATGGGCAGAGGATTTTTTCTTCTCCAGCTCTAACTAAACTGATGCTATAAATATCAATATCATGGCATCAAAGAAATCAAAGACCAGAAAAATTAAACACATAGGCTTCTTACCTTTAAAGACATGGATCCAGATAGCAAAAAGTGGTCTATATCAATAACAGAGGCTAAAAATCCAGCTAAAATGATTTCTCCAAAGTCAGTCTTCTTCCTGATTCCAATGACTATTGCCCAGGACCACATGCCAATCATGCAGTGTACTGAATTATCTGAAAGTGCACGAAGCCAGGCATTTTGTTGAATTATGGGAAACTGAAGAAGTCTGTCAGCTACTGCGCAGAACAGGCCCAGACCAAGGCTGGAAAGCAGAGACTCAGTGCTGCAGGACTGGAGAAGGGCATGAGTCTTCTCAGCCTCTGATGCCATTGCAAGCAGCATGTCAGTGCATGCTCACAGCCATCACAAAGCAAGCAGCGGGTCCTTGCTTACATTCCCAGCCATCCTAAAATAGAAAGGAGAGAAAAATGTTAATGGAGACTATGGGATGCCATATGATATATAAATTTAAAAATTCCAGCAATAATTCTAGAAGTATAAAATCCGGTTGTAAAAATTGGCATTTCTTCAACTGCTGGCTTAGTTTCGGCCGTGCTGGGTCCTCCCCGCGGCTCAGGCTTTTCTCTAGCTGTGGGGAGCGGGGGCTGCTCTCAGCTGTGGTGCAGGGGTTTCTCACGGTGGTGGCTACTCTTGTTGGGAAGCTCAGGCTCCAGGCACCTGGGCTCAGAAGCTCTGCAGCATGTAGAATCTTCCCGGACCAGGAATCAAACGAGTCCCCTGCATTGGCAGGTGGATTCTTATCCACTGCACCACCAGGAAAGGCCTTTTATCTCTAACTGTTATCTATAATTTCATTCCACCCCCCCTCAGCTTTACTGAGATATAACTGATACACAGCACTGTGTAAGTTTAAGCTGCAGAATGTGATGATTTAATATACATATATATTGTGAAATGATCACAATACAGTTAGCATATCCATTATTTCACATGGTTACCTTTGAGTGTGTACAGTGAGAACATTTTATGATCTGTCTTAGAAATTTTCAAGTATTGAAAGAAATAGTATTTAAGTTTATATATAATAAGCCACGTGGCCCAAAGAGAACAGATTAGCCTTGTAGGAACAACTGTTTAGACGGTAGCATGTATCAGGGGAAATTTAAGGAAACCTGCTGACGGATTAGTATTACTTTGAAGTCATCAAATCTTTCTTTCAGCAATGTGTACTACAGAGTAGTGGGCATCTACTCCAGCAACTGCTTTCCATACTTTTTCTGATAACAGCATCACCTTCCTTTGGGAAAAGTGCTCATCACAATACCCAGACTCTGGAGCTGACCAATTAGAACTCCCTGCCTCCCTTACTAGTATAGTAGTAGTGATTAAATAGCAATGACTAATTAGTAATAATTTTGTAGTAGTGAATAGCAGTGATTACTCTGTTGATAAAGGTGACCCTGGCTAGGCCAACTGTACTCTTTATCAGAATTTTTCCAAGTGGAACTGATGGAGAAAGTTCCTTTACTTCTTATAGAGCATGGACTCCACTACATGGAAGAGCCTAGGAAAAAAGAATTGTAAGGACATCAAGTCCTCAGGACCCATCTTTAAGGTTCTCAGAGCAGCCCTGGTTTCTGCAACTCACCTTTCACTTCTATGAGCTACTTCAGGATTTTCTCAATAAGTCCCCATTTCCTTACTATTATCTCTAACCAAAGGACCTTAACTGGCATAAAAAGGCAATCATAATTCTGAGTGCTCACTTGGCATACAATATTGAGGTCACTTATAAAGTTATTAATATTGTGTGATACCTGAAGTTTTTGATTTGTATTGTGCCTTAGTTCTGAGCATTAAAGACTAAATGATTTATTGAGAATGATTCAACTTCCATTCTGTAATAAAAACTATACATAAATAACTGTATATATTCTATATATATATATTCTAACAGTTTATAGAGAAATGCAAAACACCTAAAATAGGAAAATACCTTTAAAAATGTCTAAGTTGAAGGACTTGTATCATCTGACTTCAAGTCTTACTATAAAGTTATATAACCAAGAATGTGGTGCCATTATGAAAATGGACAAATATATCAGTGCAACAGAATAGAGAGTGGGTTCAAACAGATCCACATACATGGTCAACTGATTTTTGACAAATATGCAAAGGAAAGTGCTATAACAACTGGATATCCATATGCAAAAATAATGAACCTCAATCCATACCATCCTCCCTATATAAAAATTAACTCAAAACAAATCTATAAAACTTTTGGAAGAAAACACAGGAGGATATCTTTGTCCTTGGGTTATACAAAGAGGTCTTGGTAGCAGTATCAAAGCTCCATTGTTTAAAAAAGTTAATAAATTGAGCTTCATTAAACTTAAGAACTTCTGCTCTTTGAAAGACAATGTTAAGAGAATTGAAACACAAGACATAGATTGGGAGAAATTATTTGCATATCTCATATTTGATAAAGGATTTGTATACAGAATAAAGAATTCTCAAAACATGATAACAGAAAAACAGGCTGATACAAAGATGTATGAAAGATCTGAAAAGGTACTTTACAAAGACGATATACAAATGGTCAACAAGCACATGAAATATGCTCAACATCATTAATTATTAGGGAAATGGAAAGTAAAACCACAATGAAATTCCAAACGTAACTATCAGAAAGGCTAAAATTTAAGGCTGACCATTTCCAAATGTTGGCAAAATGTGGAGCGATCACAACTTTCATACATTATTGATGGAAATGTAAAATGATACAACCACTTTCCAGTTTCTGAGAAAGTTAAACATACTCCTACCATATGACTCAGTCATTCCATTCCTAGGTATTTACCTAAGAGAAAAGAGAGCAAACATCCACACAAAGACTTGCACATCAATGCTCATAGCAGCTTTTTTTTTTTTTTAACATTAGCTTCAAACTGGAAAAACCCAACTGGAGAAACAAAATATGGGGGGAAAAAAAAGCCTACAGTAAAAGCCCATAGGGTGCTTCCTAGGTGGCACTAGTGGTAAAGAACTTACCTGCCTGCCAATGCAGGAGCCCTAAAGAGATGCAGGTTCCATCCTTGGGTCAGGAAGATCCCTTGGAGCAGGGCATGGCAACCTACTCCAGTATTCTTGCCTAGAGAACCCCTTGGATTGAGGAGCCTGGCATACTATAGTCCATGGGGTCACAAAGAGTTGGACATGACTGAAGCGACTTAGCACAAAACTTATAGAACTGTACAAAGAATGAGCCCTAAGGTAAACTGTGGATGTTAATCAATAATAACATATCGATATGTATTCATTAATTGTATCAAATGTGTGTGTGTAATGTAATGTATGTGCATGATCAGTTTTGTCCAATTCTTTGCAACCCCGTGGACTGTAACCTTCCTGGACCGACCCAGGAAGATCTACGTGTCCTGCATTGCAGGCAGATGCTTTACTACTGAGCCACTGCGGAAGCCAAACAAACATGCCATACTCTTGGAAAAAGTTAATAATAGGGAGAGATGTGTAGAGGAAGAATGGATATATGGGAATACTTTCTACTCTGCTCAATTTTTCTGTAAACCTAAAACTGATATAAAACAAAGTATTTTTAAGAAGCAAATAAAGTATGGGAAAATGTTATAATTAAGTTTAGGTAATGAATATACTTCAGTTCATTATACTCTACTTTTATGTTTGAATTTCCTATCTAGAATTTTTTTTTTAAAAAGTACCTAGTATGATCCCACTTATATAAAATTCTAGAAAATGTAAGAAAGAAGGGGCAGGAAGGATTAAAAAGGAACATAAGAAAACTGGAAAGACAGATTCATTACTTCATTACCTTGATTGTGGTAACAGTTTCATGGTTCATAGTTTCATAGCCACACCAAAATGTATCAAACTGCACATTTTAAATATATGCAGTTCATCATATGTCAATTATACTCCAATAAAGATGTTAAAAAGTTAGGAAAATATACTTTATTGTCAGTAACAATAGCAACCTTTCATGTAAGGAGCAATCTGAAAACAAGGAAGAGATTATGGAAATAAAAAACCTGACTGCCCAAATAAAAAGTCAAAACAAGCAATGCATAGTAAAGCGAATGCTTCAAAAAACAAAATTAATAAAAATACATTCAAAGAATTTTCTAAAAGCTTGAGGGAGAAAAAAAAAAAAAGGCCAAAGAGTTGGACATTGAAAGAAAAAACAAATTCAAAAAATAAAGAGAGGACTTCCCTGGTGGTCCAGTGGCTAATACCCCATGCTCCCAATGTAGGGGGCCCAGGTTTGATCCCTGGTCAGGGAACTAGTGGAAAAGGAAATGGCACCCCACTCCAGTACTCTTGCCTGGAAAATCCCATGGACGGAGGAGCCTGGTAGGCTATAGTCCCTGGGGTTGTGAAGAGTTAGACACTGAGCAACTTCACTTTCACTTTTTACTTTCATGCATTGGAGAAGCAAATGGCAACCCACTCTAGTGTTCTTGCCTGGAGAATCCCTGGGACGGGGGAGCCTGATGGGCTGCCGTCTATGGGGTTGCACAGAGTTGGACATGACTGAAGCAACTTAGCAGCAGCAGCAGCAGGGAACTAGATCCCACATGCTGCAACTAAGATCCTGAGCAGCCAAACAAATACAAATAATAAATATTAAAAAATAAATAAAGATAAAATCCTTAAGACCCCAAACAGCAACAACAGTTATCTGCAAAAGAAACAGAATGTAATTTACACCAACACTGAACATTGTGGGACAATTACAGAGCTCTGAGAGAACAGGATTATGACAACCAGGACTCTAAACATAACTAAATTATAGCATCTATGTGACAACTGTAAATTTTAAGATTTTTGCCATAGAAATTATAACATAAATAATTTTTGGGGAAAAAATAATCCAGGAGCAGGTTTTTAAAATTTTTATGGGAAGAAGAGAAAAATACAGAAAACTTGCTCAATATAGCCAAGTAGAAAAGTAAACTATGAAGAAGACAAATTTACTCCCAGCCTCACACACCAAAAAAAAAAAAGGAAACAAACACATCAAACACAAATACTATAATAGATGTGAATGTATTAAATTTCTCTATAAAGAGACAGCTTGGAAAAAAAAGAAACATCTATGAAGTTACTGTTCATAAGAAAACATCTCAAACAAAAAGTCTCAGCAATATAGAAAATAAAGAGCTGAGAAAATATCTAGAAAACACAAACAAAATTAAGCAGCAGTGGTATTAGGCTGGTGCAAAAGTGATTGTAGTTTTACATTGTTGAACTTTGCCATTTGATGTTGGAATACACTCTTAAATGTGGTTATGTTATATACCATTTTAATGTACATTTCTCACTTTGTTTTTCACCAAAGACTTATTACTTGCTGTTTATTTTACATTTATTTTAGACTATGGAAATGATGTTAGACAAAAAGCAAATCTGAGTGATTTTTAAAATCGAGTTCCAAACGGGTTGTAAAGCAGCAGAGACAACAAGTAACATCAATAACACATTTGGCCCAGGAACTGCAAACAAATGTACAGTGTAGTTCAAGAAGTTTTGCAAATAAGACTAGGAAGCCAAGAAGCATAGTGACCGGTCATCAGAAGTTGACAATGACCAACTGAGAGCAACCATCAAAGCTGATTCTCTCACAACTACAGGAGAAGTTGCTGAAGAACTCAACATCAACCATTCTATAGTTGTTTGGCATTTGAAGCAAACTGAAAAGGTAAAAAAGCTCAATAAGTGGATGGCCTCAAGAGCTGACCAAAAAAAAAAAAGCCAATACCATCATTTTGAAGTGTTGTCTTCTCTTATTCTACGCAACAACAATAAACCATTTCTCAATCGGATTGTGACCTGCAAGGAAAAGTGGATTTTTTATGAAAACCGGTGGTGACCAGCTAAGCAGTTGGACAGAAAAGAAGCTCCAAAGCACTTCCAGAAACCAAAGTTGCACCAAAAAAAAAAAACCAAACCAAAAAATGGTCATGGTCACTGTTTGGTGGTCTGCTGCCAGTCTTATCCACCATAGCTTTCTGAATCCCAGCAAAACCATTACATCTGAGAAGTATGCTCTGGCTGTGGATGCTCAATAAATATTTGTTGAATGAATTAATGAAAATTCATCATACACTGTATCTATTATCCACCAGGTATTGCCTAGTAAATTCTTAAATGGCATATAGTAAAATGCAGCATTTTCCCTGGAAATCTCCATTTTTAGCAAGTGTGAATACCAGGTAATTCTATGTTCACTAAACATTAAGAATTGCTAGGTTATAAGAAACCAAAATGAATGAAAACCAAGAAACATTACCTTTAAAGTCAGACACAGTACAGCTATTATAATACTGTTCTGGCATTTCTAATCAATGCGATGAAGCAAGCGTTAACTTAAAAAACATTCACAGCCTAAAAGTTGAGAGTTACGTTTTATTTGGTGGGGATTTTTAGGACTTCAAGCCCAGGAGATGGGCATCTCAAGTAATCCTGAGAGAATAGCTAGGCTTGAGGAAGAGAGGGGCGGAGCCAGGTTATATAGAAGTTTTACAACAAACAGCAGGTAGTCTGAACATCAAAAGATTACTGTTAGTTAAACCAGATATTTCAACTTAAGGAATTTAGTGCTTTTCTAGGTATGAGAAGATGCAAGAATCTGGGCTCAATGAAATCATTCATTTGCATCGCAGCAATCCTTGGGCCAGTATCCTGTGTTTTTCACCCTGAGGTTTCTTGAGCTGACTCTAGGGAGTGGCTGAAATCTGATGGGTATGAGGTTGCAGGTATTCTTCTCTTTCCTGAGTTCCCTTGGGGCTCAGGAATTCACAGTGGAGAACGGAACGGATGATGACTGTGATATCCTTGTTTACTGGCAGAAAATACTCCATTTCTTGGGGCTTCCATCTGCCTGCAATGCAGGAGACCAGGGTTCGATCCCTGGCTCAGGAAGACCCCCTGGAGTAGGAAATGGTAACCCACTCTGGTATGCTTACCTGGAGAATTCCAGGGACAGAGGAGCCTGGTGGGCTATAGTCCATGGGGTCACAAAGAGTCGACACAACTGAGAGACTGATACTTTTACTCCTTTTCTCAGAAGAGATGGAGGGAGAGGGAGAGTGAAAATGTATCATTACCCTCCTCAGGAAAAAAAGACAATTACATTAATTTGTAAGTGAAATGACTACCTAGTCAAGATAATAAATTGAAAATTGCGAGAATTTAGAGCTTTTCAAATCTCGCTAGTGGTAAAGAACCTGCCAGTCAACGCAGGAGACAAAAGAGATGTGTGTGGGTTCGATCCCTGTGTTGGGAAGATCCCTTGGAGGAGGGCATGGGAACCCACTCTAGTATTCTTGCCTGGAGAAACCCATGAACAGAGGAGCCTGGCAAGCTACAGTCTGTAGGGTTGCACAGAGTCAGACACAACTGAAGCAACATAGCCTATCCTAGAATTTAAGTTGCAAAAGGTGGCTTAGCCAAGCCTAGAATTTAAGTTGCAAAAGGTGGCTTAGCCAAGCCTAGAATTTTAGTTGCAAAAGGTGGCTAATTCAAGATAAATTATACCAGCAATAACCGTTAAGGGGAAAGTACAGGAGAATGAACATTCATAACAGCAATAAAAACTCAAATATCAAGGATAAACAGATAATGCATCACACATGAAGAAAATGACAGATCTGTATTATGTCAATTAGCTATGTAGAGCTCTGTGGCTTTGTGTTATGTTCCAGCTAAGCTGGAAGTACACTCCCCAGAACCCTCTTCCTTGGATGTGTAGTGCCGGCTATAGGAGACTCTGTACATGAAACTTGGAAAACAGAAGTGAAGCAGCAGCCATATTTTTAAACTCTGAAGGTTGGTGCTAGACACACTGTGGGGGTTGTACGTGTTATTGCTGATCTGTCAGCTCACCTTGCTTGCATGAGCAGGCTAGGCCTGCAGTTCCTTCAACTTCCACCATATCTTCCTTCACCCTCTCCAAGTCCTGGGCCTCTCCTGCAGGTCACCCACAGCATCGAAACTAAAGTTGGTGAGAGGCCAATGCAGATTGCAATGTCCTTATTCTCACCCACATCCACCTTCCCTTCCCAACTGTCTAGCTGACATGCTTCAGGCCCAAAAACAGTCTCAGAGGCAACTGCCTACTCTCCTAGTCCCTACAGTTACAGGTCTTTCTTATTCATTAGCATGCAAAGTGGTTTTGCTTCTCTGATGGAACTTCACTGATAACAAGAGCCAGACCATTTTACTGAGTGAGAAGACAACATGGATGGTATTACTGTCCTCAAATTAATTTATAAATTTAATCTACCTCTAATCAAAATCCTAACAGGGATTTTCTTTTAGCAGCTTCACAGACTGTTTTCAGACTGGCATTCAACCTCAGGTGGCGCTAGTGGTAAAGAACCTACCTGCCAATGCAGGAGACATAGAGAAGCAGGTTTGATCCCTGGGTTGGGAAGTACCCCGGAGAAGGAAATGGCAACCCACTCCAGTATTCTTGCCTGGAGAATTCCATGGACAGAGGAGCCTGGCGGGCTACAGTCCATTGGGTTGCAAGGACACGACTGAATAGACTTAGCAAGCAAACTTGCAAAAGAAGAGTGATGTGAACACTGAAAGGTGAACACAAAATCTGAGACAAAATCTGTGTGTTTGCAGAAGGGGGAAATGTATGTACCATTCCAAATTGGTAAGGAACAATTATTAATTTACTCAGATCCTGTGTCAGTTAGGTTTCTTAAGTACATGGAACAGAAAGCACTCTGGCAATAAAAGCAAAAAGCACTTATTAAAAGGATATTGGGAAATCACAGACTTGCCAGGTTTCAAGAAACAAGTTTCAAACTATGTCTCAAGCACCTCAGTGTGCATGACACCTGCAGTGAAGACCTCCCTGCCCTTGAACCCAGCTTACACTGCTTAACCCATCACCAGATATTATCACTGGCATTGCTACTAGTTCTGCCTCATCTGCTGCTGTTATAAAAAAATTCTTGGAGTTCTGTTTCTTTGCTCTCAATGCAAAATTCAGAGTTGGGCACTGACTGGGCCTAGCTCACATGCCCATTCCCGAGCTGCAAGGGAGGTGGGAAAAGATAGTATTTGGCCTTTTCGGCATACAAGTAGAAAGTGGTTCTTTTCTCCTTCTACGTGCGTTAGAAGAGGAATCTCAAATATATACTATACTGAGCAGGATAATGACCAGTCTGCAATGGTAATGGGTTCTGTTACAAGAGGTTTTAATTGCTAAGTAGTACTGAAAAGTCAATCATCAGGTGAAACCTGAGATTGGATCATCTGTACAATGCTCAGTTTTACATGGCAGAGTTGTTTAAACAACTTTAGATTTCAAAATGTCACATTCACATGGATTAGAGTGTTATATTAATAATACAGACCATTTCTCTGGTTAAATTAAGAGAGGGAATCAGTTTGACTGACTAGCTGCCTAGAAATTTTCCACAGTCAAGAGAGCTTTTGGAATTAGTTTGGTACCAAATTTGGGATATTTACATGAATTTGTAAACAGACTTCTACATAGTCCAGCTGGCTAGACTTTTAGAGAGGAGCTCAAAAATATTTAAAAAATACCGATAGACACTATTGTATAAAAATGTAAACTGCATGGCAAAGTTAAAGACTAATACATGAAGGAAATTTTGAAAATTTATGATGGAAAAAGATACGAAGCCTTACTTTACAGTTTTTAAGGTTAATGGGAAGATGGGATGGTCCAGTGGTTAAGAATCCGCCTTGCAATGCACGGGATGCAGGTGCAGTCCCTGGTCAGGGGAACTAAGGTCCCATATGCCACAGAGAAACCAAGCTCATGTGCCACAACTACTGAGCCCATGCACTTTGGAGCCTGCACACCACACACAGCTAGAGTTTGTAAGCCACAACGCAAGACCCCACAGGACACAATGAAGACCCTGAGCGCTGCAACTAAGACCTGATGTAGCCAAATAAAGAAGAAAAAAAGATTAACAAAAAGAAAAAATAAGTATCTCAATGATAACATGCCTATGTCTAAGAAAAGGCAATTTGGAAAAGGAAGGAATACAAAGATCAAGAAAAGTATTAAAATATTTCAACTTTATTGGTTGAATTCAACTTTATTGAATTTAAAACAATGAGATTTCAATCTAAGATTGACAAAAGATCACTAATGATCTGTTAGTGGTGGGGAAATGATCACTTTATTATAATAGAGTATCAGCAGTTATATAAATTGGCATAACTTTTCTCAATTTGACAATATGTACCAAAAATGATTAATAAATGAGCAAACACTTTTGACTCAGCATTTCCATATCTACAAAATTATCCTAAGAAACTAATTAGATATATAAAAAGAGTTACATGTGGATGTTCAGCATGGCATTGTTTATAAGGAAAAGTTACAAACTATATGTCCAAAATACAGGACTACTGAAATAAATTCCATATTATTATGCAGTCATTAAAAAATACTTATTCCAAATTTACTGATATATTAGATATTGAAATTTTAAAGGTATCCTATAAAATAATACATAAAATATTACATTTTTGTTAAAAATATGTACATACGTATAAAAAATCAGGGAAACTGTTCATTTGACTGGTGGGCTTACATGTGATCATTATTTTTTTCCTTTCTTTGAGTTCCCCCAAATTTTCAATATTTATCATGAACACAAAACCAATAAAACTCCTTTGAAAAGTTACTTAGAATTAATTAAACTCAGACCACAATGCTAAACGCAGCTTCATAAAAGTACAATTTTTTAAAATATAGAAATATATATATGGCATTATAAATGTTAATAAAAATATTAGACTATACAACATTAAAAAACATGAATAAAGTTGTATGCGTGCATGCATGCTGTCACTTCAGTTGTGTCCAATTCTGTGTGACCCTATGGTCTGTAGCCTGCCAGGCTCCTCTGTCCACAGGATTCTCCAGGTAAGAATACTGGAGTGGACTGCCATGCCCTCCTCCAGGGGATCTTCCCAACCCACGGACTGAACCTGTGTCTCTTACATCTCCTGCAATAGCAGGCAGGTTCTTTACTACTAGTGCCACCTGCAAAGCTGTAAAGTTGTATGTAAATCTCATAAGTCCAATTTATAGAATAACATAAAAATAATGTATTTACATTTATGTATTGGTTGGCACATGAAAAGTCTGTATGAAAGATTTCTGTATCCCTAGATGAAATAAATTTATGGTTCCATTAATATTTTTAATTAATTTAAATTATTATTTAATTTAAATAATTTAATTAATAGTGTGAAGAATATTTGCTTTGTAGAGAACAGCTATTTTGTTAATGATGCTAAGTCACTTCAGTCGTGTCCGACTCTGTGGTGACCCCACAGACAGCAGCCCACTAGGCTCCCCCATCTCTGGGATTCTCCAGGCAAGAACACTGGAGTGGGTTGCCATTTCCTTCTCTAATGCATGAAAGTGAAAAGTGAAAGTAAAGTCGCTCAGTCGTGTCCGACCCTCAGCGACCCCATGGACTGCAGCCCACCAGGCTCCTTGGTCCATGGGATTTTCCAGGCAGGCGTACTGGAGTGGGGTGCCACTGCCTTCTCCCAGTATTGGACCCTAAAACAATCCTCAAAATTCTTTTGTTGTTTAGTCCATTAGTCGGGTCTGACTCTTTTGTGACCCCCTCATGGACTATAGCCCACCAGGCTCCTCTGTCCATGGGATTTCCCAGGGAACAATACTGGAGTAGGCTGCCATTTCCTTCTTCAGAGGATCTTCCCAATTCAGGGATTGAACTCTTGTCTTCTGCATTGGCAAGCAGATTCTTTACCACCGAGTCACCAGGGAAACCCCCGCAAATTCTTAGTCATTTTCAAAAATGAAAAAATGAAAATTGTTCTCTAAAGCACAAATATTGAGTTATAGTCTACAGATTCTTCCAGGATTAGGGAATAATGATTTCAAGGTATTTTCAACCAAGAGATACAACCAAAATGCAAAAAAGACCACCAAGGTCATAATCCTTTCTATATTCCTTAAGATTTATAGCTCCATAAGTCATGAATCATTTGTTTCTACTTTGCAAAGTAAGCATTTGACACCTGAATGGATAAAGAAGTCAATGTGTTTAAAGACTCAGTATATATAAAGTTTATAAAATACTCCTTGAACCAAAGATAACGTCATTATCCACTTAGCTGGATGGAAACTGGGACACACAAAGCTTGAATTAATGACCAAGCCAGAGATGTGCCACAGCATCAAACAATATCCCCCTCCTTCAGTAAGCTGTGGCCTGTAAATTAGCCCTAAGGAGAAAGGCAGCCAGTCAGGTGGATGAGTGCGAGGAGAACGTAGGCTGGGCACAGTAGGCACAGAGTCCTAACAGAACAGCTCTTATGCCACTCAAACTTTGCTTCCATATGCATTTAATTACAGATTCACTGTCAAATCTCATCCCAGAAAGCACACAGAAATAAAAGGTCATCATCCACCTAACTGAAAATTGCATGATGTCTCTGTAAAGCCATTTCATGACATCCATCTTTTTTTCACTCACTAAACAATTTTCACACCATCAATAAATATATTTAAATGTTACTCACCGTATATTTTACTTGATGAGTTCAGATACAAAAATGATCAGGTAGCTAATGAAGTGTCATGACCAAAATGAAACAAGAAAAGATCACTTAAAGTATTTAAATGATGATCCAAATTTAAAGTGATCTGAAAAAGAAAAAATTGTTTACAAAATGACTATATAGTAGTTTATGAATAGGAACGGATACACATAATAGGGTAGCACAAATCGCATTTTAAATGGAAGGTGTAAACAGCTTGTTTGATGAGCGAGGAATAAAAAGCACACTTGAGTAAAACCCGAAGCAGATCCTTCAACCCCAGTCAAGCCTTCAGATGCCTGCAGCCTTGCCAACATCTAGAACTACAACTTTGAGACCCTGAGCAGAACTACCCAGCTAAGTCTCTTCCAAAAGTCCTGGCCCAAAGATACAGTGAGGTAGCAACTGTTTACTCTTTTAAGCCTCTAAGCTTTGGAGTAATTTGTTTTGCAGCATGGATAGCTAAAACAGTAGTTTCTCTTTTCAAGAAAGGTATAATTATGGCCCCAGAAACACACAACTTGAACATCTATTCCATTGCAACTACTGGTGCACATGTATAGAAGATTCTGGGTATGAGAAATTTAATAGGTGTACTTCCTCTTACTATATCTCTGATTAGAACACTCAGTCCATAGGGTCGCAAAGAGTGATGCGGTCCATGGGGTCGCAGAGTCTGTCATGACTAAGCGACTGAACTGAGAACACCCAAGTGTCCCATTTTTCATTTCCCTCCAGTTTCCCCACTTCCTGCTCCTCCCCCATAATAGAATGGGCTCTAAAACCTCTTAAACTGTAAAATAGCTTAATGTTTATTTTACATATTCACTTTTGTTGGGCAAGTTCATTACAAGAATTGTAATTTTCTTTTAAACTAATCATGCATGAAGCTAATGTGCTCAAGGTGTTTAATATGTCATTATACTAATACAAGGGGAAAGCAAGTTAGCAATCCTCAGCCTGTGAACTTAAGATATTATTTGTAATGGTATCTGCCATAACAGCCAGTTAACCAGACCATCAATTTCTATGACTTGCAGGAGACACTTTCTGCAACAGCCAAACTCCACCACACATCATCTCCATTACAGTATAATGCCATCAACTGTGGGGCCTTCAGGGCTTCCCAGGTGGCGCTAGTGGTAAAGAACTCGCCTGCTAAACCAGGAGACACGCGAGACACAGGTTCAGTCTCTGGGTCAGAAAGATCCTCTTAAGGACACGGCAACCCACTCCAGCAATCCTGCCTGGAGAATCCCGTGGACAGAGGAGCCTGGTAGGCTACAGTCCAAGGGGTCGCACAGAGCCGGACACGACTGAGCGACTAAGCACTTGAGCCGGGGGCGCATTAAGGGCCCTCGAGCCCGGTAAGGATGGCAAGGGGCAACGCAGGCAAGAGCGCCGGCACCCGTCCAGACCCAAGGAAACGCAAGGGGCGCGGAGCTTAGGTGAGGGCCGGACGCCTATGGGACCTAGAAGGCGCGACAAAGCTGCAGGGCTCCGGGCCACTGCCAGTCGAGCACATTCCACCTGCTCCCGGGTCCCATGCGCCTGCCGCCCCGGCACGCCTTCCCCACCGGGAACCTGGATCTTCTAGACTTTCAGATTCAAGTGGTCCCCGCTTCCGGCCTCCCACCTCAGGACGCAGTTTCGCGGCGTCCATACAGTCTGCTCGTCGCTGAGGACCAAAGGCAACCACCATCTGCTGCGCCTGCTGAAGCAAGCCTGCGACGCGGACGGCGGCCCCGCCCCCGTACTCCACCCTCCTCTCGGTACCATAGAGATGCCGGCCGCAGGCCAGAGCGGTTACATCGCCTCCCGACTCCCGGCTACGCCGTTACGGAAGCCGATAGGACGCCGGGATAGTGGTTCCATCCCCTCCGACCGGAGCGCTACTTGAGTGTTCGTTAGCCGCGAGGGTGGGTATCTCGTGTTAACCTCGAAAGTCGTGGTTATTGGTTTCCATCTTCAACCTGAGGATTCGTTTTCGGCTTATCCGGAGCTGTCCACAGCCCACCCAAGCTGCGGCGGGAAGCGGGGACACATAGTTAACCTCACCAAATGTGGGAAGCGTGGCCTTAGACGCTTGAGCTCGGAGACACCGGCTGTCCCGGATGTATTGAGATGTTTCCGATTTCCTGCAAGGGATCCTTTACGGCGGGCGTAGTTTTTCACTCCGCGAGACCGCGCGACTTTGCAGGCCTGAAGCTCTTTTGTGGCGCTCCACCGCCCCCTTGGGGAGTTCTTGATAGTTACTCTGCGTTTGTGCAGTGGACTTTGGGGGCCCGCTCCTTGTGGTCTGCAGTGACAAGGCTAGAAGGCTTAATCGTGACTATTAATTCCCTCGAGTTGAAAAAGAGACAACATAAAGGGTAGCTTGACCTTNTCTTGATAGTTACTCTGCGTTTGTGCAGTGGACTTTGGGGGCCCGCTCCTTGTGGTCTGCAGTGACAAGGCTAGAAGGCTTAATCGTGACTATTAATTCCCTCGAGTTGAAAAAGAGACAACATAAAGGGTAGCTTGACCTTCATTAACTGGGCTGACAAGGTGCAGGTGTTTAGTAGGTCTGACCAGTTCCCATCCCCACTCCCTGCCTTGAGAGAGGTGGTTGCTCTCCAAGCACCAAGGAGACATCTAGCTTGACATTTGACCCTAGGAAGTACTGGCCCAAAAGAGGGGACTCAGGAAAATTTCTTTCTCCTTCTTACCTACTCTCTCAAAACAAGTGTTGGATGTAGTGCAAGGGCAGCAGCGGGATTGTATCAATACTAATATGTAGTTGAAGGAGACGGTAGAAAATTGGAATCTTCCATCTCAAACAAACTTATAGGTCTCTCATAGATCCTTAAGGTGTGGCTCAGTTTTTGCTATCAGTTCAGTCGCTCAGTCGTGTCCGACTGCGACTCCATGAATTGCAGCACGCCAGGCCTCCCTGTCCATCACCAACTCCCGGAGTTCACCCAGACTCAACGTCCATCGAGTCAGTGATGCCATCCAGCCATCTCTTCCTCTGTCGTCCCCTTCTCCTCCTGCCCCCAATCCCTCCCAGCATCAGAGTCTTTTCCNGTTTTTTTTTTTTTGCAAAGATAAAATGAACAAAACTTTAGCTAGACTTAGCAAGAAAAAAAAAGAGCTCAGATTAGTGAAAGAGGGTAAATTACAACCAATACCATATAATACAAAGGATCATAATATACTATGAAGAATTATAGACCAACATACTGGACAACTTAAAATGGATGGATTCCTGGAAACATACAACCCATTAAGAATGAATCCAGACCAAATGCTAGTAAGGAAATTGAATCAGTAATCAAATATCTCCCAACACAGATGGTTTCATTGGTGAATTCTACTAAATATTTAAACCAATCATTTCCAAAAAATAGAAGAGGAGAAAATACTTCAAAACCGATCTTACGAGGCCAGGATTACCCTGATAACCAGAACCAGATAAAGGCACTACAAGAAAAGAAAATTATAGGCCAATATCCCTGATGAACACAGATGCAAAAGTCTTCAACAAAACATTAGCACATTGAATACAATAATATATTCAAATGGTCATACACATGATCAAGCAGGATTTATTCCAGGGATACAGGGATGGTTCAACATATGAAAATATGATACACCACATGAAAAATGAAGGGTAGAAGTCATATAATCTCAATAGATGCAGAAAAACACTCAACAAACTGGATATAGAGGCAACATACTTCAACATAATAAAGATCATATAATATAGTCAACAGTGAAAAGTATACCACAACAAAAGATCCTCATGATGCAATGAAGATCCCACATGCTGCAACTAAGACCAGATGCAGCCAGATACACAGACATTTTTAAAAAAGAAAATAAAAATAAGGTTTATATATATATACATATATAAAAGACATAACGAGTGTTGGTAAGGATGTGGAGAAAAGAGAACCATTGTGTACTTTGGGAGAAATATAAACTGGTACAGCCACTATGGAAAACAGTATGGAAGTTTCCTCAAAAAATTATAGACAGAACTACCATATGATCCAGCAATCCCACTTCTGGTTATATATATATCCAAAAGAAATGAAAACAGTCTACTGAAGAGAGTCTGTACTCCTGTGTTCCCTTTAGCATTAATCATAGTACACACAATACACACAATAGAATACTATTCGGCCATGAGAAAGAAGGAAATCCTGCCATTTGCAACAACATGGATGGACCTAGAAGGCATTTTGCTAAGTGAAATAAGTAGAGAAAGACAAATATCAATACTATATGGTGTCACTCATATGTAGAATTTTTTAAAAAGTCAAATGCATAGAAACAGAGTGCAGAGTAGTAGTTGCGAGGGGCTGGGTGGTGGGGAAAGAGGGAGAAGTTATTAAAAGCATATAAACTTTCAGCTATAAGATGAATAAAGTCTGAGGATCTAATGTATAACATGATGACTGTAGTTGATAATATTGTGCTGTATGACTGAAGTTCGCTGAGAGGGTGGAAATCAGATATTCTCATCCCTCTTGTCCCCAAGAAAAAGAGAGGTGGAAGATATGTGAAGTGATGCTTGGGTTAATTAACAGGATAGGGTAATCCTTTCACAATGCCTATGTGGGACAGGTCACTGTGAGGTACTATTTAAATACCTTACAGTTTTTTCAATTATACCTCAATGAAGCTGAAATTTTAAAAAAAGTAATAGTAAATAAAAATCATACAGATTTTACAAAAGAAAGACGTCAGAGACAGTTCTCAGTTATAATGTTAGAACATAATTACATAAGTGTGAAAGTCTCCATAGGCTAGCTTAAGCCTACAAGGGAAAGAGAGAAATTGTGCAGGACATTACATTATGCTTAAAGGATACAATTAAACTTCTGTATCTTTTCAAGTTCAGAAGCCACAGACCTATGCCAAAAATAAAAATAAAAAAGGTTAATACCAGTTGTCCGATTCTCTTATATCCACAATAGTTCAAATAAGCATAGTTAATTTTTTTCATAAAGATTAGAATTTGTAACAGAGAAGAACCTAGAAATTAAGAATTCTCTTTATATTGACTTTATTAGCCACAGATGACCTTGACTCAACTGACAGTCTTTCACAAGTTAGGGGGGCTTCCCAGAGAGTGCAGTGGTAAAGAATCTGGTTGCCAATGCAGAAGCTGCAGATTCAATCCCTGGGTCATGCAGATCCGCTGGAGGAGGAAATGGCAACCCACTCCAGTATTCTTGCGTGGAAAATTCCATGGACAGAGGAGCCTGGTTGAGTCGGACACAACCGAGCAACTGAGGATGCACCCAAGCATGAGTAAGGCAAGTGAATAGAAATCCTCCATCCCAAGGACTTCTGAATTCAGTACAGAGGTTGGAAGGTAAAGAGCCTTCCTGGTGTAACTCAGTACTGATCTGGCATACCTTCTACTTTCCTCCACAAGGTTTACTCAAACTTTAAAAAATCTACTAAAATCTCATCACTTCTATGAAAGAAATGCTCTCTCCTTTGAATTCCTATACCATTATGTTATTTAATCATAAACTTCTTTGTAATGCCTTTTCTTGAACAATTTAACTTTTTAATCTTCATACCTAGATAGTTTCTTTGGAGGAGAAGGGATCTTACACATACAGTAAAACCTCATTTATATGGAACTTTTAGGGAATGGATGGTCTCTAAAGCTAACTTTTTATACAACTGAATTAGGTGTCCAAACATAACTATTTTCTATTAAATTTCTTCTGGAATAGACTAATCATTTCATTGTTTTCTTAAACAAAGTATACTAAACGTTCTTTTCTCTTTGGCTTGAAGGGTTAACACTGACTCTTACCATGTTCCATAGAAACAGACACTGGCAACCAGTATTGGGTAGAGGGCTGAATGTATACAAATCCAGGAGAACCTTTCATGTGTATGTTGCCTGTTCCCTCATCACTAGATGAAACATGAGCACTGGCATATATCTAGAAAATAGTGTAACTGTACTAGCTCTCTGCAAAATTAATGAGGACATTCATGTCTAAAACATCTCTCTATCCAAGTCCCCACTAGAAAAGTCTTTTCACAGTTCACAAAAGGGTGTAAGACTTGTCTGCTTTACTGATTTTAATATATACAATGGACCACATGCACCTTGTCAGCCTGCACTCTTCCCTTGTACTCCAGCCTATGGATGGAGAATAAGAGAAATATATCATCATTTTAAGCATCTGTAGTAAAGACTTGGATGCGACTTACTCTAAAACCTGCTGACTCTTCATCATTGCAAAACACACACTCCCTCCACCCTTTCACACATGAGAAACATTTCCTGGGTGTAAGCAACAACACAAATTATCTTTAATGCTGTTACTCATACGATATGCCAATTTCTTATGAAATATCTCCTATTTTTTGACAAGCATCCTTATTAAAACGTTGAACCAGTAAGCTAATAATAGAAGTTGAGTTGGAAAAAAAATACTGAAAGACAACTTAGGTAGTTGTTTATTATGTGACCTCTACTCTTCCTTCAACCCTTTCACTTTTATAAGAAAACAAGAATCACAGTGCAGACATCTTAGGCTTCGCAAGGGGAATGGAGCTGTTGCACGTGCTGTATCTCCCTTCCCCACTCCTCAATTTTTTGTCTCCCCTCTGCTCTGCATTGCTTCCACCCATAGCTGCTTTCACCAATCTGTACTTCTCTCAACCGCTCAATTCTCAGTTTGTCTTGACGGCTATCCTCTTCTAAGCTTTCATACAAAAAGGCTAATGTTTTACAAATTTTGACAGCTAAGCAATAATGAAGTAACCGATTTTATAGCTATTTCCTACATAGCTGAAGAGATGGACCAAAGCTGAATCCTTAAGATACCTGGATATTCAGATAACATCCACTGATTTGACTGTACCTCTTTCTCTAAGTAACTCAGGAAAACGTTATCACCTTAATGTTTATATTTTTCATCACACTATGCTAACTACTTTTGGCCATACCACATGGCATGTGGGATCCTCTTCAACCAAGGATTGAACCCACACACCCTGTAGTGGGAAGCATGGTGTCTTCCATTACTGGATGGCCAGGCAAGTCCACAATTTACTTAAATTTAAAGCTTCCTAAATTTTTCCTGGTATCCTTCTTTTGTAATATATCGACAGTGACACTAACTTTCCTAAGGATCTTTCTTCTTGTCATTTTTTTCCCCATATCAGTTCAGTTCAGTTCAGATATAGAAACTTACAACTCTGTGAAGTTTGAATTCCCCTTGTAAGATTTTTCCTTTCCATCAACGTCACACTACACCCAAAAGACAAGTGTCTGCTCCACAAAAACTTCTTACTGTCTCCACAAGCCAAAATATCCTTTTTCATTTCTACACTTGGTTCCTCTCTAAAAGTCTTGACTCCTTCAAAGCCCAGTTCCAGTCCTCTGCACACAGAAAGGCACACAGGGAAGGACTGAAATCTTGCTTTATTTGTTGATTTGTCAATTAATTTGAGGGAGACAATTGATATAATAGAAATTATTTAAAAATCAAGTATTTCTGAAAGCTTTTTAGTTAACATTTTATTTCCTTTAATGTTACTAAAATATTAAAAAAAAATATCCTCTAAAGTTTTCTATAAAGTATCCAGGATGAATTTTTTACACTAAGAGTCACCTATTTTAATATGAAGTTTTCAATGCAGTTTTCTATGCAGTTTTCTGATNCCCCTGGGTTATTTCCTTTAATGTTACTAAAATATTAAAAAAAAATATCCTCTAAAGTTTTCTATAAAGTATCCAGGATGAATTTTTTACACTAAGAGTCACCTATTTTAATATGAAGTTTTCAATGCAGTTTTCTATGCAGTTTTCTGATCTTTAGATGAAACATACTATGATGAAATATAATAAATGAGATATCCAATTAAAGATAAATTATTGTCAAGATTTAAGCTATCAAAAAAAAATCATACTGGTTAAATATATTTAACTAAAAGAAAGTTTTCTTGGGAAGAAGAGTCAGTTTACCATTTAACATTTTAATAACTGAGGATTAATTGGCTCTTCCACACAGATTAAGTTTAAAATAAATATAAATACCAGCTTTCTTCAGGAACAGAAGATGAAGGATGTATGAGTATTTCTTGCTGACTAATCTGGGTCAGCCTTCTGCACCATGATATTACTGTTGTCACATATCTAGATTGAACACATTAAGAGAGATGTTTGAAAAGTGAAAATGTAGAATATTTATAAAAATCTTCAAAAAATTATCAATTTGGGGAAAAAATTCTAAAGTAGGGTTATTTGAAAAATTTTTTCATTGGTTAAAGAAAAAGGCCAGTTTTTCTCATTCATCAGAAATGATTTACATTCATGATTAATAAAAATGAGATTTAAGAATCAGAACAAAGGTAACACTTAGATTTAATTCAAAGTTCAAATGCCTAAATTCTCCTTTTAATTTCTAAAGTAAAATGAGTTTCATTAAATTTTATCACGAAAATATCTCTACATATATGACTAAGTGAGTATTTGCTTTCTAAAATTTAAACCAGAACACACCTATTAACACACACACACACATTCATAATTACATATAACTCACTGGATATACAAAGTAAGTATCAAGTTCAATAAAATGAATGATCTGGAATGACTGGCTGAAATAAACAGTATGCTTGCTAAATACAAATCTGCTTGTCTTTTGAGGCAAATTATTCAAACTACTAATAAATGTTGGAGCATTTAAGTTAAAATGCAATAAATCCCAACAGGAAAATAAATTAAGAGGTAAAACAGCAGTTTCTTTTTGAAGATCCTCAAGTAAAATTGCTAACATGTCAAGAACATCACAAGAAGAATGATTATCATAACAAATTCCATAAGCCAAAAAAGAAAAAGCACACTCATGAAAAAGCTGATTTCAATAATCTTCTCCATTAAAAAAAATTATTATTTATTTATTTATCTGCTCTTAGTTTGCAGCATGTGGGTTCTAGTTCCCTGAGCAGGTATCAAACCCTGGTTCCCTGCGTTGGAAGCACAGAGCCTTAGCCACTGGCCCACCATGGAACCCCTAATCTTTTCCATTTTAAGAATAATCATCAGCTAGTTTATTTCTCTTTATAGAAATATACTAAGTTTAGCTATTAGTGGCTGTAAACCTTATTTCAAATCGGTTAGCGGATTAATGGGCTTCCCAGGTGGCACAGCGGTTAAGAATCTACCTGCCAATGCAGGAGATGCAGGAGACATGGGTTAGATCCCTGGGTCAGGAAGATCCTCAGGAGTAGTATATAGCAACCTACTTCAGTATTCTTGTCTGGAAAATTCCATGGACAGAGGAGTCTGGAGGGTTAGTCCATGTGGTTGCAAAGGGTTGGACACAACTGAGCATGCACAGACTAGGGGATTAATTAGTTAATTCGTTAACACAGCTGACCACAGTCCAACCTCCGTAACAAGCCACTTATAACATTTATTTTGAAAGATCACTAGAATACAAATGGAAATGATTAAAGCTGACCTGATCTATTTCATTATGTTTGAGGACAATATAATTGTAAATTCTGAAACTTGCTGAAATGACTTCAAGCCACATGGAAAAACTAAAAGTATATATATAATATTTAAATGTTTATATGCTTCCTCTTGGTCTAAAACTAAGTTAAATAATATAAATGCTTCCTCCATCTAAAAGGAAGTTATTTACTAACATGAAGTTATTTTTTAAAATTGTTTTTCAGTACCTTTCATATGGTCTGGGATGGTGAATTTGAATTAACTGATTTTGTCCATCAGGAAAAGTTAACTTACACCAACCTAAGGTGAGACCTTGATTTACCTGAAGAAACAAGGAGGAAAGGTAAGTTTTATTATTCTAGAACTGAAAAACAAAACCTCCTTCTTACTTAATTTTCAATTAAAATAAGAAGTAGATGAATCATTAAAACTTCATTTTGACTAACTTAAAAGTTATACTTTACAAGGGATATGGATATTATTTAACCACCACTCTTACATAGGTAATTGTCAAAAGAACAAAAATATTAATCCTTTTCTCTATAATGAAGTTACCTTTATAAAAATGAGGATTTGTCATACCTTTCTGATTTTTGATAGGAAATCCAATGAGCTTAGTAAAGCCTCTTGACAGATTTTATACTTCAAAAAATAAACTGAGATAATGTAGAGTACATCATGTTTTCTTTGTACTATTTCCACAGATTAAAAAAAAAAAACAACGATAAAAGAGAGATTTCAGCCTGAAGTATAATTACCTGTCTCTTTTCAATAAAAGAGCCAAAATTCCAATTCAGGGTTAAAGTAATGCCATCTAAAAAGATAGCATGTACTTTGTCATCTGAGTACGCAAGAAATCTTCCCACGCCAGACACGAATGATTCTCTCAAAAGCAAAGGCAGTACACAGCTGTCATTTATCCCAGGCACCTAAAACCAGAAAATAAAAACAGCAGGAAACAGAGTTATGCACTAACAAGACTGAAATGATAAATGAACTCTGAGGCAACTTCAGATTCTCATTCAGAAGTTGAATATTGCAGAATCCTTAGGCATGTTCTGACTTTTCCAGAAGTGGCTATCCAAGAGTCCATTATAAGCAGATTAAGTTCTAGTATCTTTGGAAAGTCACCATTCTGTTAAACTTTACATAGAAAATAGACAAAGAATAAGAACTATAGCAACATAGAGATTTATAATAAAAGTAGTATAAATACAGAAATCAAGGTCTCAGAATCACTTCCTCCAAGTCAACATTAAAAAAAAATACTTACTTTTACAGTTATGTACATAGAGTAGTGTAATATGTTTTAAAAGAACTGTTTTTACATACTTCAAATCCAATCAAGTCCCCCGCCCTTCCGCCTCTACTAAGAAAGAGGAAACAAAAACAAACTATATACAGTAAAAGTGTGATACAACAGACCAATTTTGTAGTGTTTATTAAGTGGATTTTTTAATAAACCAGTATTAATGTGACAAAGAATTTCTCACATGACTTGGATGAAAGTAATGTGAACTTATAAGTATATACACAATTAACAAAACAATTTAAAATATCTTGCTTTTAAAATAAGATACCATTTTCCAGCAGCATATACGATAGTTATGGCTTAAAGAGAGCCTCATCTTGGCACAATGCTGAAGAATTCTGTGAACAAGAAAAATACTTAGACATTTGCAAATATTGTTCTTTTCCAATTCTAGCAACCCATTCTCACTGCTATACAACTTGAGTCAAGTAGCTCATTTCCACAAAAATGTTTGGGCCTCTTTTCTTCCTTAAGTCCCTAAGAGGGAACTACTTAGTGTTGCTTCTCTTTGTGCTAATCTTACACAGTGAAGTTTATTCCTCTAGTTTTTGGCAACGAAAAGAATCCACATGGAGAGAATTTTCAGAATTTGCTCTTTTTAAGAAGTGACAGATACACAGCACATGAAAGGTTTGGTATAGACTAAGGGTGATGGGGATGTGAATCAACTGTCCCTGGAAAATCAAATGACCGATTCTGCTCCTTCAAATCTACTTTGGAAGCTGCTTAGACATAAGTCTATAAAAACAATTTAGTTGAACAATCCACTTTCATCCCTCTAGGCACCACAGACTGATTAAGTAATTAAAAAACACATGAGCCAGAGAACCAAACTACAGTTCGTCTTCTGTTCACTCTCAGAAAACAAGATCACTTCTAGGACAGTAAAGAAGTATGAGAATTTAGAAGTACCATCACACCTTCAGCTTGACACCGAGGGGCAATAATGACGCCTCAAGCGCCCAGAGAAAAGGCACATGTTTTCTACTAGCAGTTGCTCACCACATATGGATGTTTCTCATATTTAACTTCAAAGCCAGAAGTACTCTTACAAGGACATCGTGAACACTTTATTTTATAAATGATGAGAACAGAAAAGCTGACAGATTTTACTAAAGACATTTCTGCTATACCTATCATTTCTTAACCTTATCCTAAGCATTAGAAAATGTATCATGTTTCTCACATATACAATACCAAATTCAGTTGTACAGGAAGCACTTACCTGGTTGCCTGTTTAATTAGAGAACACACAGAAAACGGACTTCCTGGCCTATCCGGAGGAAGGTTATTTACTGAGTAAGTTTTCTCTTCTCTCTGAAAATTAAAGTTAAAAAACAAAAACCTCAATAATAAAATTTGGCCATTATTACTTAGCTACTTTTTTCTTGAAATATTTATCTACATAGTGACAAGGCAAGCAGTTATTTTAACCTAATCAAAAGCCCATAACAGGTAAATTTTAAAGGTATTTTATGATGCTTTTCTACTTTCCCAATTTTTTTAAAGTCTAAAATTCCTCCTATCAAAAGTCATCCTATATAAAAATTATAGTATAATAGCCTATAACTTACTGCTCAATTTAAATCTTGGCTATACTCAAATTAACAAACTAATTTTCCTGTGCATTAATAGGAAACCTACTATATAAGTGCCCGTTTCTCTTTAGATATACCCAAAAGCTATTGTATAAGCCTACAGAGCTATTTTAATTGAATGACTGTATCATTTTGTCATTAAAATTTTTTTTCATTTATTCAGTTGAACCAGGTCTCTGTCACTGCAGGCAGGACCTTTAGTTGCAGCATGTGTGATCTAGTTCCCTGGCCAGGGATCAAGCTCTGCACTGGGAGCACAGGAGTCTTAGCTACTGGACCACCAGAGAAGTTCCCATTTTGTTGTATTTTATTAATGGTAGAACAACTGCTAGTTTATGTAAATAAGATAATATTATTATTTACAGGCTCAACTTCTTGAATTAGAAAAAAATGTTTTTTGTTATTCCTCTGAATAAATAAATATCACAACAACAACAAGTAACATTTATTAAACAGATACTATGTGCTGGGTGCTATGCTATGTAGTTTGCAAAGGATCATCTCATTTACTCCTCAAAAAAATCCTGAGATATGAACCTAATGCTGGAGGGCGAAGTAGCAGTAGAGATCTGAACTAAACCACAAGAGAATGTAGCTTATACTTTACTATCAGTGAGAGAAGATGGGCTTTGAAGTCAGACAGAGCTGGATTCATTTCACAGGTGTGCCACTCACTAAACTACAGTGATGGGCAGGTTAGACACACTTTTGTAAGCCTCAGTGCCCACAACCTATGAAACAGGAATACTACCTACAATCCAGATTGTCCCAAGGATTAAAGAAATAATGCGTTTACAAAGCACCTGGGACAGAATTTAGTCTACAGTAGGTAGTCAAAAAACAGTCTCTTCTCGTTTATCCTGGACTATAGACTCGAGTATCTCAGTCTCTACTTGATATCACAAAGACATTTCAGCTTCAACGTATCAAAAATGAAATTACCTTCACTTCAAAACCTGTATTTTTTCCCCTGCTTCTTGGTTTTCATTATAATCTCAATAGTTTTATACTTAATGTTGGCCTGCCTGGCTAGAACGGAGCTCCATGAAGGCAGGGGCTTTATCTGTTTGCTGACTTCAGTGTATGCTGTGCTTAGTCGCTCAGCCATGTCTGACTCTTTGTGACCCCTTGGATTGCAGCCCACCAGGCTCCTCTGTCCATGGTGATTCTCCAGGCAAGAAGACTGGAGTGGGTTTCCATGCCCTCCTCCAAGGGATCTTCCCAACCTCAGCATCTATTAGTACAGTGTGCTAAGTCACATGGTAGGCACTCAAAATATAGCCCTTCAATTATTTATGTTTTTTTCTGTTGGATATTGAGTCCCTTGAAGGTGCTTCTCTTTCCCACTGGTCTATTTCATTAATTCTAAAATGCTTACTTTTCACAATTTAACCTCTCAGAAATAAAGACACATGAGATTCTTACAACTGCTATCATGAAGATGGGAACGATATAATTTAAATATCTTATGGACATCTCTTGGTAAGACCAAAAAGTGCCATCATCAATACACTTTAGGTTTAACAAGTTTTTTATTTAATCTAGTTCCTGGTACCCATACTCACTGATTAATTCAATAACTTGGCATTATTTTCAACTCCCTCCTCATCCCCAATATCCCATCAGTCCTTAATACTTCTTGGGTCCACTCTTATCTTTCCATTCTCATGACCACTATCTGGCCCTCACACTTTCTTGTCTGCACTACTACAAATGTCTTCCAACTGGTTCTGTATCTTGAAGTTCACCTCTTCCTCACCTCATCTTCCTCTGAAACATCTAACAAAAACAAGATGTCACTTCCCTACTTAAATCCTTCAGAAGCTCTCTAAAAGCAATGCCCCATTTATGAACTGGCCCATCTTAGGGTCTAATCCCTTCTCTGGACATTTCCCCTACTATCCTACCTCTGTTTTAGTCTACTACAACCTACCACAGCATTTCATTTCTTTCAGTACTCAATACTCGCCCCCAGACTCTAGCCTCCACTTAAATGACATTTATCTACCGTTCTCTGCACTAGCAAAATAGTGTGTTGAACAAGACAAGGGTTACCTCTATGTGGCTAAGTTAGTAAACAAACATCAATCAATATGAAAATGTCACAAAGTACTAAATGCCCCAAGAAATAAAAAGAGGAAGGCACCCTGATAGGGAATGTTAGGCATAGCTCTGATAGGGAGTGTTAGGAGTAGCTTCTTTAATTTGGACAGTCAGGAAAAGCCTTCTTAAGGTGCCACTTAAACAGAAATTCTAATGACAAGAAGCCAGCCAGCCAGAACTAAGCAAAGACAGTGTTCCCTTAGCTATATGCTCCTCAAACTCTGCCCTCTTTTGCATAACTCCTTCTTTAGAATGATAAACCCTAGCTTAGCAGAGACTTCCTCCAGAATGCTTTTCTGGAACCTTGGAAACTGGTCAGGTACCCCTCCTTATGTGGTCGCAAAGCACCAAGATTTTACCTCTATGGAAGTACTTACATTGTGAGTCCCTGTCAATCTTTCCTCTTTAATTTTTTAATTATATAAGCAATGATACATTACTATATTTTGGGAGGGGGAGAGGGAAAGAGTTAAAAAATATAAAATTTAAGTCCCTCCTGACTTCTCCCTCACAAAATCCCAGACTCCTCACCAAAAGTAACCACTTCAGTTTTTTTTAATCTGCCCAGACCTTTCCCTGTGCACTTACACAGGTGTTATATATACAGTAATATAATTGGGTTTGGAGTTTGGTTTTTGTCCTTTATGCAAAAGATATCATAGTACATTTTTTTTTTTCTTTCTGGCCACTCCACATGGCTTGTGGGATCTTAGTTCCCTGATCACCAGGGATTAAACCCTGGTCCACAGCAGTGAAAGCACAATCTTAACCACTGGACCACCAGGGAATTCCCTGTACATGTTCTTACGTAACTTTTTTTTTTCACTTAACAGCGTCTTGGAGATCTTTCAATTTCTGTCTCTCTATGCGTCTACATCTTCCTCATTCCTTTAAATTGCCTTGTGGCGTTCCCACCATCTGCCAACCACAGCTTAGTTCACTAGTTTCCTACTGATGAACATTTAGATTGCTTCCAGTGTTCTGCTACTACAAACAAGACCACAATTCACATCTTTGGCCATGCTTCTCCATATATATGTGCTAATATTTTTCTAGGATAGATGTCTAAGAATAATTTCTAGCTAATTTCACTTAATACTGTCAAGTTGGCCCTCATGAAGGCTGTAAATTGATGAGAGTATCCCTTTCCACACACCCTTGCTGGCAGTATCAACCTTTTGACAATTTGATGAGTGAAAAATGTTATATCATTGTTATATTAATTTGCATTACTTTGATGCAAGTAGTAAAGTTGAACATGTTTTCAAATACTATGGGTTACACAGCACAACCGTTCTTATCCTTTTGGTTCAGTTCAGTTGCTCAGTCGTGTCCGACTCTTTGCAACCTCATGAATCACAGCACGTCAGGCCTCCCTGTCCATCACCAGCTCCCGGAGTTCACTCAGACTCACGTCCATTGAGTCAGTGATGCCATCCAGCCACCTCATCCTCTGTCGTCCCCTTCTCCTCCTGCCCCCAATCCCTCCCAGCATCAGAGTCTTTTCCAATGAGTCAACTCTTCTCATGAGGTGGCCAAAGTATTGGAGTTTCAGCTTTCGCATCATTCCTTCCAAAGAAATTCCAAGGCTGATCTTCAAAATGGACTGGTTGGATCTCCTTGCAGTCCAAGGGACTCTCAAGGGTCTTCTCCAACTCATTTTCTATTAGGTTTCTTTTTTGGTTTTATACTTAGCCTTTTAATCCATCTGGAATTTATTTTGGAGTGTGTGTTCAAGTAAGGAACAAACAATTTTACTCCAAAAGGAAAGCCAGCTGTTTCTAGATCTTTTCACTAAAGTAGACAGAGAAGAGTGAATGTGTTATACACAGGGGTCTCAGATGTGAACCCAAAGCAGTCCACCACAAAGGCACAACTTGTCTGGAAAGTTCTGTTTTATCCCCAAAACACATGCTGCTATTCCATGATACATTTGCTTCATTATAAAAATTATCAGCCCCTCCCTATGATACCTCTGAGTAAAACTGAAGCTCCAGGAAGATATTCTGTATTTATCTTGTAGTTTTTTGAACTCTGATAGATGGAAGTCAGCAGGGTAGATATTTATGTATACCACTTTATTTGCCTGTTGATTATCTCATGCACTACATGGGTGCATACGCACACACACATACTACTGGTCATGCTTTCATCTCATCTGCCTGTTTGCCTCCTGACTGACTACTAGACTGTGGGCTCTTGAGGACAGGAGCTCTTTGTCTCTACCCAGTACTTAGAAGTATCTTGCCTTTGAAAATTCAGTTAGTATTTACTGAATAAATAAATACTTTCCTATAAATAGACTCCTGGAGGGAATCAGCTCTAATATATAGTAAAATATTTAAGAATGAAATGATTTGAGGTATTTGCTTAAAAATAAACAGGGAGTAGAAGGGGCAGCAAGGAAGTACAGATGGAACACGCTGGGTAATGGGTCATGAAGGTCAGTTACACTTGTCTTTCTACTTTTGTATATATTTGAAATTTTCCCTAGTTAAAAAAAAAATCTGCTTAAGTTATAAGTCTTCTCCCTAGCAATCTAATTACTCAAATACTCCACTCTGTAAGAGACAGAAAACATATTGTATTCCATCCTGCAAAGCAAAGCTGTGTGATACTATGGTGACCCTTATAACAGGGTGGATTTCAAGTGTCAGAATGGGAACAAGTAAATTTAGATTATTAACAAAATTTCCACATGATTATATTTTGGCCTGATATATTAAATATATCATGTTGTGTTTTAGTGTTTTCAATGACAGAACAATTCTGTTCAACTTTCTAATTGTATATAACGATTTAAGAGTTAAGAAGTGTTTTAAATCCCCCTGGTGGGGGAAAAAAAGAATGTGCTTCTTAATGTTAATTAAAAAAAATATTAATATTAATTCAAAGAAGTATCTGTCCATCTGTCCTAAGTTGTATCCAACTACTTGCAACCCCATGGACCTGTCTCTGATACACATCTTCTAACAAAAACAAGATGTCATTTCCCTACTTAAATCCTTCAGAGGCTCTCTAAAAGCAATGCCCCATTTATGAACTGGCCCATCTTAGGGTCTAATCCCTTCTCTGGACATTTCCCCTACTATCCTACCTCTGTTTTAGTCTACTACAACCTACCACAGCATTTCATTTCTTTCAGTACTCAATACTCGCCCCCAGACTCTAGCCTCCACTTAAATGACATTTATCTACCGTTCTCTGCACTAGCAAAATAGTGTGTTGAACAAGACAAGGGTTACCTCTATGTGGCTAAGTTAGTAAACAAACATCAATCAATATGAAAATGTCACAAAGTACTAAATGCCCCAAGAAATAAAAAGAGGAAGGCACCCTGATAGGGAATGTTAGGCATAGCTCTGATAGGGAGTGTTAGGAGTAGCTTCTTTAATTTGGACAGTCAGGAAAAGCCTTCTTAAGGTGCCACTTAAACAGAAATTCTAATGACAAGAAGCCAGCCAGCCAGAACTAAGCAAAGACAGTGTTCCCTTAGCTATATGCTCCTCAAACTCTGCCCTCTTTTGCATAACTCCTTCTTTAGAATGATAAACCCTAGCTTAGCAGAGACTTCCTCCAGAATGCTTTTCTGGAACCTTGGAAACTGGTCAGGTACCCCTCCTTATGTGGTCGCAAAGCACCAAGATTTTACCTCTATGGAAGTACTTACATTGTGAGTCCCTGTCAATCTTTCCTCTTTAATTTTTTAATTATATAAGCAATGATACATTACTATATTTTGGGAGGGGGAGAGGGAAAGAGTTAAAAAATATAAAATTTAAGTCCCTCCTGACTTCTCCCTCACAAAATCCCAGACTCCTCACCAAAAGTAACCACTTCAGTTTTTTTTAATCTGCCCAGACCTTTCCCTGTGCACTTACACAGGTGTTATATATACAGTAATATAATTGGGTTTGGAGTTTGGTTTTTGTCCTTTATGCAAAAGATATCATAGTACATTTTTTTTTTTCTTTCTGGCCACTCCACATGGCTTGTGGGATCTTAGTTCCCTGATCACCAGGGATTAAACCCTGGTCCACAGCAGTGAAAGCACAATCTTAACCACTGGACCACCAGGGAATTCCCTGTACATGTTCTTACGTAACTTTTTTTTTTCACTTAACAGCGTCTTGGAGATCTTTCAATTTCTGTCTCTCTATGCGTCTACATCTTCCTCATTCCTTTAAATTGCCTTGTGGCGTTCCCACCATCTGCCAACCACAGCTTAGTTCACTAGTTTCCTACTGATGAACATTTAGATTGCTTCCAGTGTTCTGCTACTACAAACAAGACCACAATTCACATCTTTGGCCATGCTTCTCCATATATATGTGCTAATATTTTTCTAGGATAGATGTCTAAGAATAATTTCTAGCTAATTTCACTTAATACTGTCAAGTTGGCCCTCATGAAGGCTGTAAATTGATGAGAGTATCCCTTTCCACACACCCTTGCTGGCAGTATCAACCTTTTGACAATTTGATGAGTGAAAAATGTTATATCATTGTTATATTAATTTGCATTACTTTGATGCAAGTAGTAAAGTTGAACATGTTTTCAAATACTATGGGTTACACAGCACAACCGTTCTTATCCTTTTGGTTCAGTTCAGTTGCTCAGTCGTGTCCGACTCTTTGCAACCTCATGAATCACAGCACGTCAGGCCTCCCTGTCCATCACCAGCTCCCGGAGTTCACTCAGACTCACGTCCATTGAGTCAGTGATGCCATCCAGCCACCTCATCCTCTGTCGTCCCCTTCTCCTCCTGCCCCCAATCCCTCCCAGCATCAGAGTCTTTTCCAATGAGTCAACTCTTCTCATGAGGTGGCCAAAGTATTGGAGTTTCAGCTTTCGCATCATTCCTTCCAAAGAAATTCCAAGGCTGATCTTCAAAATGGACTGGTTGGATCTCCTTGCAGTCCAAGGGACTCTCAAGGGTCTTCTCCAACTCATTTTCTATTAGGTTTCTTTTTTGGTTTTATACTTAGCCTTTTAATCCATCTGGAATTTATTTTGGAGTGTGTGTTCAAGTAAGGAACAAACAATTTTACTCCAAAAGGAAAGCCAGCTGTTTCTAGATCTTTTCACTAAAGTAGACAGAGAAGAGTGAATGTGTTATACACAGGGGTCTCAGATGTGAACCCAAAGCAGTCCACCACAAAGGCACAACTTGTCTGGAAAGTTCTGTTTTATCCCCAAAACACATGCTGCTATTCCATGATACATTTGCTTCATTATAAAAATTATCAGCCCCTCCCTATGATACCTCTGAGTAAAACTGAAGCTCCAGGAAGATATTCTGTATTTATCTTGTAGTTTTTTGAACTCTGATAGATGGAAGTCAGCAGGGTAGATATTTATGTATACCACTTTATTTGCCTGTTGATTATCTCATGCACTACATGGGTGCATACGCACACACACATACTACTGGTCATGCTTTCATCTCATCTGCCTGTTTGCCTCCTGACTGACTACTAGACTGTGGGCTCTTGAGGACAGGAGCTCTTTGTCTCTACCCAGTACTTAGAAGTATCTTGCCTTTGAAAATTCAGTTAGTATTTACTGAATAAATAAATACTTTCCTATAAATAGACTCCTGGAGGGAATCAGCTCTAATATATAGTAAAATATTTAAGAATGAAATGATTTGAGGTATTTGCTTAAAAATAAACAGGGAGTAGAAGGGGCAGCAAGGAAGTACAGATGGAACACGCTGGGTAATGGGTCATGAAGGTCAGTTACACTTGTCTTTCTACTTTTGTATATATTTGAAATTTTCCCTAGTTAAAAAAAAAATCTGCTTAAGTTATAAGTCTTCTCCCTAGCAATCTAATTACTCAAATACTCCACTCTGTAAGAGACAGAAAACATATTGTATTCCATCCTGCAAAGCAAAGCTGTGTGATACTATGGTGACCCTTATAACAGGGTGGATTTCAAGTGTCAGAATGGGAACAAGTAAATTTAGATTATTAACAAAATTTCCACATGATTATATTTTGGCCTGATATATTAAATATATCATGTTGTGTTTTAGTGTTTTCAATGACAGAACAATTCTGTTCAACTTTCTAATTGTATATAACGATTTAAGAGTTAAGAAGTGTTTTAAATCCCCCTGGTGGGGGAAAAAAAGAATGTGCTTCTTAATGTTAATTAAAAAAAATATTAATATTAATTCAAAGAAGTATCTGTCCATCTGTCCTAAGTTGTATCCAACTACTTGCAACCCCATGGACCTGTCTCTGATACACATCTTCTAACAAAAACAAGATGTCATTTCCCTACTTAAATCCTTCAGAGGCTCTCTAAAAGCAATGCCCCATTTATGAACTGGCCCATCTTAGGGTCTAATCCCTTCTCTGGACATTTCCCCTACTATCCTACCTCTGTTTTAGTCTACTACAACCTACCACAGCATTTCATTTCTTTCAGTACTCAATACTCGCCCCCAGACTCTAGCCTCCACTTAAATGACATTTATCTACCGTTCTCTGCACTAGCAAAATAGTGTGTTGAACAAGACAAGGGTTACCTCTATGTGGCTAAGTTAGTAAACAAACATCAATCAATATGAAAATGTCACAAAGTACTAAATGCCCCAAGAAATAAAAAGAGGAAGGCACCCTGATAGGGAATGTTAGGCATAGCTCTGATAGGGAGTGTTAGGAGTAGCTTCTTTAATTTGGACAGTCAGGAAAAGCCTTCTTAAGGTGCCACTTAAACAGAAATTCTAATGACAAGAAGCCAGCCAGCCAGAACTAAGCAAAGACAGTGTTCCCTTAGCTATATGCTCCTCAAACTCTGCCCTCTTTTGCATAACTCCTTCTTTAGAATGATAAACCCTAGCTTAGCAGAGACTTCCTCCAGAATGCTTTTNATGAGGTGGCCAAAGTATTGGAGTTTCAGCTTTCGCATCATTCCTTCCAAAGAAATTCCAAGGCTGATCTTCAAAATGGACTGGTTGGATCTCCTTGCAGTCCAAGGGACTCTCAAGGGTCTTCTCCAACTCATTTTCTATTAGGTTTCTTTTTTGGTTTTATACTTAGCCTTTTAATCCATCTGGAATTTATTTTGGAGTGTGTGTTCAAGTAAGGAACAAACAATTTTACTCCAAAAGGAAAGCCAGCTGTTTCTAGATCTTTTCACTAAAGTAGACAGAGAAGAGTGAATGTGTTATACACAGGGGTCTCAGATGTGAACCCAAAGCAGTCCACCACAAAGGCACAACTTGTCTGGAAAGTTCTGTTTTATCCCCAAAACACATGCTGCTATTCCATGATACATTTGCTTCATTATAAAAATTATCAGCCCCTCCCTATGATACCTCTGAGTAAAACTGAAGCTCCAGGAAGATATTCTGTATTTATCTTGTAGTTTTTTGAACTCTGATAGATGGAAGTCAGCAGGGTAGATATTTATGTATACCACTTTATTTGCCTGTTGATTATCTCATGCACTACATGGGTGCATACGCACACACACATACTACTGGTCATGCTTTCATCTCATCTGCCTGTTTGCCTCCTGACTGACTACTAGACTGTGGGCTCTTGAGGACAGGAGCTCTTTGTCTCTACCCAGTACTTAGAAGTATCTTGCCTTTGAAAATTCAGTTAGTATTTACTGAATAAATAAATACTTTCCTATAAATAGACTCCTGGAGGGAATCAGCTCTAATATATAGTAAAATATTTAAGAATGAAATGATTTGAGGTATTTGCTTAAAAATAAACAGGGAGTAGAAGGGGCAGCAAGGAAGTACAGATGGAACACGCTGGGTAATGGGTCATGAAGGTCAGTTACACTTGTCTTTCTACTTTTGTATATATTTGAAATTTTCCCTAGTTAAAAAAAAAATCTGCTTAAGTTATAAGTCTTCTCCCTAGCAATCTAATTACTCAAATACTCCACTCTGTANGAACACGCTGGGTAATGGGTCATGAAGGTCAGTTACACTTGTCTTTCTACTTTTGTATATATTTGAAATTTTCCCTAGTTAAAAAAAAAATCTGCTTAAGTTATAAGTCTTCTCCCTAGCAATCTAATTACTCAAATACTCCACTCTGTAAGAGACAGAAAACATATTGTATTCCATCCTGCAAAGCAAAGCTGTGTGATACTATGGTGACCCTTATAACAGGGTGGATTTCAAGTGTCAGAATGGGAACAAGTAAATTCAGATTATTAACAAAATTTCCACATGATTATATTTTGGCCTGATATATTAAATATATCATGTTGTGTTTTAGTGTTTTCAATGACAGAACAATTCTGTTCAACTTTCTAATTGTATATAACGATTTAAGAGTTAAGAAGTGTTTTAAATCCCCCTGGTGGGGGAAAAAAAGAATGTGCTTCTTAATGTTAATTAAAAAAAATATTAATATTAATTCAAAGAAGTATCTGTCCATCTGTCCTAAGTTGTATCCAACTACTTGCAACCCCATGGACTGCAGCCCACCAGGCTCTTCTATCCATGGGATTCTCCAGGCAAGAATAATGGAGTGGGTTACCATTTCCTTCTCCAGGGGATCTTCCTGACCCTGGGATCGAACCTGCCTCTCTTATGTCTCCAGCACTGGCAGATGGGTTCTTCACCACTAGTGCCATCTGGGGAGCCCTCAGAGAAGTATACTGATTCAAATATCACTAGTTTCAGTGTTTCCATTTGATGAGGTCTATGACAAAAGAAAATGGCACCCCACTCCAGTACTCTTGCCTGGAAAATTCCATGGACAAAGGAGCCTGATAGGCTAGTCCGTGGGGTCCCAAAGAGTTGGACACAACTGAGCGACTTCACTTTCATGTTTCACTTTCACGCATTGGAGAAGGACATGGCAACCCACTCCAGTGTTCTTGCCTGGAGAATCCCAGGGACGGGGGAGCCTGGTGGGCTCCCGTCTATGGGGTAGCACAGAGTCGGACACGACTGACGTGACTAAGCAGCAAGCAGCAGCATGACAAAAGAGTTACTGGTAGTAAAATTATATTAATTCTCTAGACTAAGAAATAGTGGCAAGAAATGCTACAGAAGATCAAAGTTCCCACGTATGTATTCAGAATTATTTGGAAACAGCTATCTATCAAAAATCTTCTTGGACCTCCCTGGAGGTCCAGTGATTAAGACCCCTTGTTTCCACTGCAGGGGGCATGGGTTCCTGTTTGGGGAAGTTTCCCACGCACACACTGTGACCAAAAAGAGAAGAAAATATCTTCTTGATCTTATTGTCAACATACCTCTTCTGATTCTTCTCGAATGGAATAATATGTAAAATAGTTCCCCAAATAAGCTCCTTCTGATTTGAAAACAGATCCATCTCCAGGATAAATCTCTATTGAGTTCATATGTTTATGGGTTAGTCTAGGGAAAAGAAATAATCATTAACATTTTTTTTCTTATTGAGATTAAAACATACATGAAGGCAATTTATAGAAGTCAGGCCTCTATCATCCTGGTATCCCATGGACAGTCATAGTGGCTGGCACAGTACAGTCACCAAAGCAATGCCTACTGCACAGGAGTTAAATATGACAACTCTAGAACCTAAAAATGATATTCTTTAATAAACTAGTAGAATCAATACCTGATGAATCAGATTAGATATGTGTAAATGGAGCCACCCTAAAAGAAGGTGACTGACTGTACCTGCAGCAGCCAGGGACAATAAAGGTATTGGGTATATAACGTATAAAAACTCAAGCCAAGTCAATTTATTGAAACATGTATAAAGAATATATTATCAGAAGTGGGTGGGTTTAGGTCCCATTTGTTTATTTTTATTTCCATTACTCTAGAAGGTGGATCCAAAAAGATAATGCTGTGATTTACATCGAGTTTTCTGCCTATATTTTCCTCTAGGAGTTTTACAGTATATGGTCTTACATTTAGGTCTTTCAATCCATTTTGAGTTATTTTGCCTAAGGTGTTAGAGAGTGTTCTAATTTCATTCTTTTACATGTTTTCTAGCACCATTTCTTGAAGAGGCTGTCTCTTCCATTGCATAGTCTTGCCTTCTTTGTTGTAGATTAATTCACCATAGATGCTTAAGTTCATTTCAGGGCTTTCTATGTGTTCTAGTGATCTATGTGTCTGTTTTTTTCAGTACCATACTGCTTTGATTATTGTAGCTTTGTGGTATAGTCTGAAGTCAGGAAGCCTGATTCCTCCAGTTCTGTTTCTCTTTCTCAAGATTGTTTTGGCTATTTGGTGTCTTTTGTATTTCCATACAAATTTTAAAATTATTTGTTCTAATTCTGTGAGAAATGCATTGTTGATTTGATAGGGATTGAAAGTCAAAGAGGAGAGTGAAACAGTTGGCTTAAAGCTCAACATTCAGAAAACGAAGATAATGGCATCTGGTCCCATCACTTCATGGGAAATAGATTGGAAACAGTGGAAATAGTGTCAGACTTTATTTTTCTGGGCTCCAAAACCACTGCAGATGGTGACTGCAGCCATGAAATTAAAANGAGATGGCTGGATGGCATCACTGACTCGATGGACGTGAATCTGAGTGAACTCTGGGAGTTGGTGATGGACAGGGAGGCCTGGCGTGCTGCGATTCATGGGGTCACAAAGATTTGGACACAACTGAGCGACTGAACTGAACCCATCAAGAAATGATGGTTATTTTGACTCCTAAAAGTTGAAAATAGAATAAAAGAATAAAACGTGTATACCCATAAGTAATTACACATCTCTCCTACACATTAACTACACACATAAGCTACTGAAAATGACCACATAATTTCTTAATTTTGATACCTTTGAGAATCAGTAAATCACCAATCTATAAAGTTCTGAGTATAATCCTCTGACACAAAAAAGAGAAAAGGGAAAAAAAGGCACAGAGGTACACTATGTAACTTCTGTGTCTCAAGGAACAAAATATCAGTTGCAAATATCAGTCTGTTGAAATGTACAGGCCTATGCATTGGATAGTAACATGTCCATGCGCAGTGACATGAAGAAAAAAACCTAAATATTAAACTACCTGTTTGTAATCACTTGTCCTCAAATATTTGTTTAAAAAATATTACCGTTTTCATTTCAGAACGTATGATGCTTTCAGATAAAAAAGGACAAGTAGCAAAAGAGTTACGAAAATCGAGGGCTCGTTGTAACTGCTCCTACAAAACAAAAACACAAAGTAATTTTAAAAAATGACTTGAAAATCAATTTAGAATGACAGTAATCCAGAATACTAGCCACTTTCTATATTCGGGACACCTCAACAATATTTTAGTAGGAAAGAGAGTAGTTTTTGTGTCATCTTTACTTACTCGGTAAGCGCTAATAACAAAGTGTGTCCTTTGGCGAATTCTTTCTGGCTGTTGTAAAGGATGTGCTGAAACAGGAGGTGCCTTTTCAAATAAAAATTCAGAGCCACAGGGAGAAAGCTGCAATCTGGAACCATCAATATATTGCACTTGCACTGAATCATCTTCATAAAGTACCATTTGCACTTCAGCTGCCATTACTGTGACTGTGGATAAAATGTCCTTCCAAGGCAAAGGCTGAAGGAAATAGCAAATACAGTAGCACCAATAGTTCTCTTCACGTACAAAAGTTCTATCAAAATAAATGGATGAACATAAGCACAACACTGTCACTGAGCTTACTTTTTTGGACGAAAAGTGATGATCTTACCCTGACCTGACCTGAATGCCTTGATTAATCCTGAGGGCTTTACCTCAGTAGTGTGGGAAGATAACTGGGAGGGAGAAGACAGCCCACCAAGTTATAACTGCCCTTATCATTTTAGTAGCTTTACTTCTGAAAATTAAATGCTCAGAATCTCACTTCAAATAACAAGCAAATTCATCTTTGCAAAAAGAATACAGCAAATCAGAGACTTGCCTGGTGCTCCAGTGGCTAAGACTTCACGCTCTCAATGCAGGGGTCCTGGGTTTGATCCCTGGTCAGGAAACTAGATCCCACATGCTGGAAATAAGACCTGGGGCAGTCAAATAAATAAATAAATATTTTTTTAAAAGAAGAAGAAAACTTTAGCAAATCATTTGTAGTACATGTTAAAGGCAGGCCAAAACTAACTATTTGGCCCACTTGAAAATAACACCTGTATTCCTACCACTAACCTGGCATTATGGAAGTAGCTCCATGTCACAACTCAGAAAGCTAACTAATCACCTAGTGAATTAGATTCATCTTATTCACTGAATTCAATTTCCTCTTCTTTACTTCTAAACTGTCTTTGTATTTCCACCTATGCTTTCCACATAGGTGTGATGGAAGGGGAATGAAAGGGTTGGGTTCCATTCACACTCTACCAGTTCCTAGCTATAAAGCTCAGGTTGGTTGTTTGCTTATTTGTAAAATGGGGGTAGTAACAGGATTGCTGTGAGGATTAAATGAGAAAACATATGTAACAGTGCCAGCAGTGTGAATGCTGCTTTGCAGGAGCTCAATAAATTTTATAATTCTTTCTAAAACTAACTGCATCCCCTACTAGGACATTATCTCCTTCTATTACCCAGGTGATCAAGTTTCACCTGACCAAAAAAAAAAAAAAGTAACTTTCCAGCTTTCCCCAGCTTACCTCTGTTTCCTACCAATAAACTTCTCAGGTGTAGTATTCACTCAGTGTCAACTTTCTTTTGTCTTTTTTTTGGCTGAGCTTCGAGGCATGCAAGATCTCAGTTCACTGACGAGGGACCCAACCCTTTCATTGGGAACATGAGTCTTAACCACTGGACCGCCAGGCAAGTCCCAGCACCCACTTTCTCTCCCAACAGTCTTCAGTGCATTGCAATCCAGCTTTCTCTGTCACCTCACTACTGAAATTCACAATGGTCACCAGTATCTTCCTACACCCAATGACTTCAGTCTTCATCCTACTAAACTAGCCAATATGTGACGGTGTTTTCTGTCTGTCTTTACACCAAACTCTCTTCTTCTGCCTTTTATGTAAAAGGGGTGGGGGTGTCATGGTTTGCCCCCATCCCCGCCTCTATATCTGTTCTTCTTAATAGTTTAACCATTGCTCTTCTTCATCATTCTCTTAAATCAAGGGATTCATCAACACTTGACCTTAGTTAGTCCCCATTTTATCTCTTCTTACTATATACACTTATGTTGCTTTTATGCCCACCCTTAAAAGGCTTTTATGCCTTAAAAAAAAATCTTACCCATTTCACTGTATGTAATTAGGTACAAATGATATAGCCTACAATCTTTGGCAGAGTATGTCAATATATAAATACTAAACCACATGATCTCTCCTGAGGAAGTTCATACAACTTTAATCATTCTCTTTCTCTAGAGAACTTCCAAATCTACCTGACTTCTCTCCAGAGCATCCAGCTGCCTCCAGGAGTTCTCTCCATGTCCTGGTTCCACAAATAAATCAAACTCAACATCGCTTCCACTCAAGGAAGACTTCTGTTAATACCCTCAAATTCACTTTCATTCTTAACTCCCTCAAGGTCAATCTAGAAACAGTAGCTAGAAGGACCTTGTAACATAAAAATGAGATTTAACCCCTTCTGACTTAAAACCAACATTTGTACTTAGAATAAAATCCGGATTCTTAACCACAGCCTATAAAAGCCATACAATCTGCACTTATCTACTTCTTCACTGTCTTCTCCTAACTCTCTCCTTGTTCAGGACACTTGAGCTACATTGGCTTTTTAAATGTTTTTTTAGGAAGCTGTTAACGCATCTCAGAACCTTTGCACTGTTCTTTTTGCCTACCATGCACTTTCCCCAACTCATCACATCTTTGGCACCATTAATATCTCAGCACAAATTCAAAGGCCTAACCTGACCAGTAAAAAGTTGTTCCCAACCATGACTTTTTATCCATTTCATCATTTTTCTTCATAACATCTATTACTATCAAAATGGATTCTATTTATGTACTTGCTTTTTTCATGGAACTTCCCTGGTGGCTCAGATGATAAAGAATCTGATAAAGGAGAACCAGGTTCGATCCCAGAGTCATGGACAAAAACTCAATGAGAGCAGGGACTTCATCTTTCTTACTCACTGTATCCGTGGCATTTAAAACAATACTTGGCCAATAATAATAAGGGTGCAATAACTAATCATAAATATATAAGAATATATAAGTGAATTTTAAAATTCTTGCTTCTCCTGAATTTGTAGTTTGAGTCAATGGCATCTCAATTTGACTTCTTAGTGTTTCCCTTCACACCCTTGTGACAAGTCCTGTTGATTCTGTATGTCTCTCCCATAAATCTGGCTCTTACTTTTCTATTTCTGGTCAACTTTTCCCTCCACTCCTGTAAACTGTCTGGGACCTTTCCCAGTTTTCCGCCTCTCCAATCCATTTCCAGTATTCCCCTCATTGGTAATCTTCCACAACCCAGACCATACCAACCACTTTACATCACTTGTTTACATACTTGTTAACTGGCAATAAATACACATAGCATTAAATATATTTATATTGCGGCTATATGTATCTTATATACGTACGAGATCCACTTGCTGTTTCAGAAAAAACAGGTGCAGATACACAGTCGAATAATATATTTTCTCATATAAGCCAAGAGTTTTTTCCAACAGCTTATTCTGGTATTTATTACTTAGATTATTTAAATAATCAAGCAGACCCAAGAAACAGTGAGAATATCAGGTTCTTGCCATCATTAATGATAATAATCTGGCCAACCTACACTCCCAGCGTCATGTCTACATTGATCAAAAATTTTAATCTCGACATTAACGGGAACTTCATCAAACGCATATCTACACAAAAAGGCTCATACAAACAATCAACGTCTTCGACTCACACAGCAAGCAGTTCTGAGCTCTAAAGTCGTGGAAACGAGGCCAGTCAGTGGCCCTTGTGCTTTATTTAGTTTGCCATGATACTCGGAGTAGCAGCTTGTGCTCCTGCCTACAACGCTTCTCGTGGAGTATTTCTTGAATTTGACAAGTTACCAGCAAGTGATGTTTCTCGATGAAAGAAAAATCATAACCGAGAGGAGTTAAGGCTACAGGGAGAAGGTTTGGCGGTCTCTCGTCAAGTCCGAGTAGCCAGGGACAGCGGCAGCTGCGACCGCGAAGACAAACCGAAGGCAAACAGTCGAAATTCAAACCTTCCCGCACCCAAGGAAACCCGCCCGTTTCACTAAGGAAGACCGGAAGTCCTGACCTAACTGAGCCCTCCTCTCGCAAAGGGCGAGACCGGAAGTAGGGGAGGCAGGGGCTCTCAGTCCGGAAGTTAGTCATCTCCTCTCGTTTTTAACTTCCGGCACCCCCCAAGGAACCGGCCAGACCTGGTTGTGATAAAACTGGTGAGGACGAGCATTTTGATGCTCTATCCGAGATAGCTACAGATTTGGAACTTAGTGGAGAGATACTATTTAAATGATCTAAACAATTATACATCAATAAAGCGGTTAAAAAAAAAAAACTTGATCGAAGATAGAGACCTCTGCTTTCCTAGTTTGATATCAGAAAATGTCGCTCAGCTGTTTCTTTGCACCTTTAAAATTTTTGTTTACAACAGCAAATGGACGCGTCTGCTATATTTTATTGCCACTGAAACAAACATTTGTGGAGAGTCTACTATGTACTAGGCGTGCTCCGTGGATAAAGCAGGGAATGAGATCCAGGGTCGAGGATGGGGGCTAGAGATCAACTGGAAAGAAACAACTAGACAATAATTTAATCACAAGTTTGATAAGTGTTCCTAAAATAAAATACAGAGATCTGTGAGAGTTTTATGTGTGCGAGTCACTCAGTCGTGTCCGACTCTTTGTGACCCCCATGGACTGTAGGGCTCCGGGTTCCCGTCAGTGAAATTCTCCAGGCAATACTGCAGTGGGTTGCCATTGCCTTCACCAGAGGGTCTTCCCCACCCAGGGATCGAGCCAGAGCCTCCTGCACTGCCGGTGGATTCTTTACCGTCTGAGGCACCAGGGAAGCCGTGCTGCTGCTGCTGCTGCTAAGTCGCTTCAGTCGTGTCCGACTCTGTGCTACCCCATAGACGGGAGCCCACCAGGCTCCCCCGTCCCTGGGATTCTCCAGGCAAGAACACTGGAGTGGGTTGCCATTTCCTTCTCCCTGGTGAGAGTTTATAGTGGGCGACCTAAACCGCGGTTCCCTGGTGGCTCAGCTGGTAAAGAATCTACCTGCAATGCGAGAATCTTCCTGGGTTGGGAAGATCCCCTGGAGAAGGGAATGGCTACCCACTCTATTCTGGTCTGGAGAATTCCAGGGAATGTATAGTCTGTGAGGTCGCAGGGTCGGAAACCACTGAGCAACTTTCACTTTAATTCAGGCTGAGGAAGTATTTCCACTGAAATCCAAAGAGTATGTAGGTGTTAGCTAAATACAGTAGAGGGGGAAAGTGTTTCAAGGTGAGATTATGGCATATGTTAAGGCCCTGAGGCCCGGAGGAAAAATCTGGCCCCTCCCTTAAAATTGTTGAAAGAAAGCCAGTTTGTTCTAAGTATGCTTAAAGAGGATAAAAAGGCTCTTCTTGGGGGAGAGAAGCTTGAAACTGGATTACAGAGATAGGCAGTACAGGTTTATGAATTATGGACTTTATCTTAAAAGCAGCGGTTAACTATTACAAGTGCTTTAAACAAAGGTGGCTTTAAACTAAGGGACTGAGAGAAATATAACTCCTTAAATTCATCTCCACTTTAAAAAGTCTGATATGCAATTGACTTGTCTTTTGTCAGGTGTAATAACCTCAGATAACCATGATCTGTAACCTCAGTTTTATTACACACTGCTAACTTAGGTCCTATCAAACCCCCATTTTTTCCCCTTCCACTGTGTAAGAACCTCCTATATATAAATTTTGTCTGCTACAGAGGGGTTTTGTGGTGCTTTTTGCATTGGATTTTTTTTTTTTTGCCAATCCAATACTTTAGAAAAATTCCTGCAAGTGCTGAATGGAGAGTGAATTGAAAGATATGAGAACGTGTGGCTCTTTCACAAGGCTTTTGAAAGAGCAACAGCAGAGAGGAGAGCAGTTCAGACTCAAGACTAGACAGTGAGAATGGAGAACACAGTTCCAATATTTAGGAGATCAACTCTTCAATCTTGGAGATGACTTAACAGCAAGAGTTAAAACAATTCCAAGCATTTCTGGCTGGGGAAAGTGGATAGGTGTCAGTACTCTCAATGAGAGGTGGGTGTTTAGAATAAGTTCAGGGTATAGCATGACATAAATTTTGTGAGACCTCCCAGTGGAAACAAGTTAATAAAGGTCTAGAATCAGGATATTAGAAATAAATATGGAGGTCAGCAGTGATATTGACCTCCATATTTATTTGAAAGTGATAGCTGCTAATTGAAGCTTTGGGCTGACATGAGAAAAGAATGCTTAGGATTCAGCTTTGAGGAACACCAGTACCAAACTCTAAGAAACAGCACAAAGCTATGGAGGAAGCAAGTGGTTGTATTCTAGATGCCTGTGTGTGTGTATTAGTTGCTTAGTTGTCTTTGCAACCCACAAGGACCAGAGACCATCAGGCTGTCTGTTCATGGAATTCTCCAGGGTAAATACTGACGTGACTTACCTGTGCCCTCCTCTAGGGGATTTCCCCACCCAGGGATTGAACTCACATCTCCTGGGTCTCCTGTGTTGGCAGGCAGGTTCTTTACCACTGATGCCACTTGGGATGTTTTCAATTTTAGTGTTTACAGTGTCAGATATTGCCTAGAGAACAAGCTAAACAATTAAGTGTTTATTCAATTAAATGGCATAGATGTCATCATTGACTAATAAGGGTTGCTGTATATACTAGTGGCAGTATATATAGTGGGTTTGAAGAGCAAATAGGTAAGAAAATGGAAAAAAAAGGGGAGAATACTTGGGAAGTTAGGGCCAGATTTCTTTTGATGAGAGGAATGGCATATTCAAACTCATGCGAAGGGCCAATGGAGAAATATTAAAAAAAAAAATACAGACCAAGTTAACAACAGAGTTTGTGAGAGTGAGAAGACATGGAGTTCAAGCACATGTTGAAAACTGTTCTTTAATAATAGGAGGGATACTTCCTATAGAGGAAGAGGAGGGATTAAGTGTATTCAGATGCATTTGTGAACATCTCTCCAGTGATTTTTTTTTTTTCCCTGTGAAGCAAATCATCAGGGAATAAAGAGGCAGACAGAGTACACAGGGTTTGAATTGAGCAAGAGAATGAAGAAACAGATTACTGGCAACCTAAATGAAGGTGACTATGGATTTACAGTAGTACAAACCTAAAAGAAAATTACCTCCCACAGCCTCGATGCAGCAGCAGCATCCAGTTCATGCCGGGTTGGTGTTTTGCTAGGCTGACACAATACAGCAGTAGTGTACATGCCCTTAAATGATTTGTATCTGCTAAGGTCTAGTCAGCTAAAGACCACTGGGCTCAAGCCTGTAGTCGGGACAAAATATTTGATGTGTAAGCAAGAAAGTACACTTCAAATGAGGCTCTCCACAGGGGGAGGAGCGCATCTTCGTTGTAAGGTCTGGGTTCCTGCTGAGGAATTCTGAGGAAGCTCTAAGGGGAGAGAGACCAGTTCCTGGTTGGATGCTCTTTCTGTAGCAGGATTAGAAACAGGGTTTAATTAATGGACTGGTTGCTATCCTGAGGTGAGGGCAGTTTAGCAACTGAGTATCCCCAAAAAGATGGATAAGAACTGCAAAGCAGGTCTGAAAGCATCAGTGATAACAAAGCCCTGGTCTTACACACACACACACACACACACACTGGGAGTCATGACCTTGGGAAATACGTTGTATATTAAGCTGCAGCTGGTTTTATCTGTGTCTGACCTCCCAGATTGATTAACAGGCAGCATTGCTGCTTTTTCAGTTTAAGCTGATTTTCAGTCCTTCAGCCCGACAGTTTTTTACTCTACACCAAGTATCCTCTTAATAAATGTGACAATTTAAAAAAATGACATCCATACCCTACTAACCTCATGACAGATAGAACTGAATACCTAATCATAGAATTCCCCTGCTTTCTGACAGCATCCAGACTAGAGCAAATCTCCACTTTCTTAGGCCCTCTCCCAAATTATCCAATCAAAGCCCCAACCCTTTAATAGGTTCTTTTGAACACTCTTATTGACATAATGGCAACCCACTCCAGTGTTCTTGCCTGGAGAATCCCAGGGATGGGGAGCCTGGTGGTCTGCCGTCTATGGCAGAGTCGGACATGACGGAAGTGACTTAGCAACAGTTCCCCATGGTGGATACTCTGCCTCTTGACAAGTACTAAACTCAACATATTCAGGTACAGGTGTGGCCCTGGTAGTCTCTGGCTGCAGGGCACTGACAATACAGACAGAGGGTCTGAGTTAATGACACAATTTCCAAGAGTAATATTTGCACTTTGTTACAAGACTAACATTCACTGGCACCTTTGTGTCCTTGCTCATTAAAGGTATGTACTAATAATCCCTGTTACAAAAGATGTACGGATCTGTATTTCTGTAGAAGACATGGCAATCCTAAAGGCCAACTCTTCTTTTCAGGATTTAAAACATGTCCACACATTCCCTGAAGGCCTCCTATCTGATATGGCTTTTTAGCGAGCTACTCAGAACCAAAAGAGACTGTAGCAGAAGCAGTGCTGCTTGCAGCTTCTGAATGCAACTTCTTCCTGGGTCTCTGCAATGCCCCCTCTTAACCAGCTGCCATGCTATGAGAAGTCTAAGCCACGTGGACAGGCCAGGTGTAGGTGCTTCAGGTCAAGGATGGCTTCAAGTCACCTCAGCCCAGTCATCAGCCATGTGCGTGAAGATGACTCTAGAAGATGACAGCAGCCAGCTGTTCCAGCCACCCCTAGTCCTTACTTTTCCCAAATGTTGCAGACTAGGAAAACAGTACCCCTCTTGTACCCTGTCCAAATTCCTAAGCCACAGAAACATGAGCATGATAAAATGGTTATTGTCTAGGCAGTTACTTAAGTAGCACCAGTAACGGAACATACTGATCCTATTGCTAGCTGTTGTAAGCATAGTATATTGATAACATTTAGTAGATAAAACTGGGTGGTTATTCACAGAGTAACTGCACAAAGTTTAAAGTATATTCAGTGAGCATATTCTTGGCCCCAGCCCAACGTCCAGCCTTTTTCCTACTCGCCCTTGCCCTCATCCCTGAGATTCATTCACAATGAGCACAACCTTCAGAGAACTTCAGATTGAGGCCGATAGCCACCATGTTAGCCACCATTTTGAATAAAAATTCTATTACAAATTTTAAAAACCCCAATTACATATATGCTTGCCTTTTACAATAAGAACACTAACTTTACATTCCATAATTGCTAGTTTTTCCAAGTAGATGTGAATGTTTACTGAAACTCATTCAACAGACACTGAATATCTTCTATCCTAGTAGTTTGATTTCAAATCTTAATTTTATGATGTCATGTAAAAAAATTCAATAGAAATTCTTTAGAATTCCGGGATACTACTCCAAAAACTTAGAGGAAACAAAACTATTTAAGTTTTATTTTTAAAGTCTAATTTTAATCCAGACCAAACAAACAAGCCAAAAAGTGAGAAAGCTAATTGAATTAGCAGACACAGATGTATCAAATGCAAAACAGTGGGTTATTAACAGAACTATTTACATGCATATTTACAAGCAATCTTTTTGTACATTAGTTTTAGTTGGAAAAAGATTTTTGACATAGGTAAAAATATTACTAAGGTAGGGCTGAGGTGGTACCACATTATAGTAAAAGTATTAGAAAAGTGGTTCAAGGTTTATTGATTATAAAGCAGATGAAAACTTGAGTGACAAAGATCTAGTAAAATTCTCTAGTAAAAAAGTCAATGTAACTTATGCTATAAAACAAAAATGAGAAAGCCATATAAATGAAGCAAAACAATATGCTAAGTAATGAGTAATGAGGTTAGGTTAAAAAAAAAAATTCTAGAACTGCAACAAATCCTCAGTGAAGATCTTGGTTGTTTAGTTGGGAGTTACTTTTTTTTAAAATGCCATTTTAAAAGCCCTTGGTATCAAATAGCATCTGGACATGTAAATCAGTTGTTAATGACATTTCTAAGACTTCAAATCCTAAAGATACTTGTGATTGTGATTTATACTTGAAACTCAATTCACTGAGACTAAATGTAAAACTAAGTGAAAGCTATAATACTCATATCTAAGAAAGGATGCTACCTTTTGCAGTTATATGTATTTCCAGGCTAATAATTTTTCCCTCAAGAAAAGTAGAATTTAAAGGATAAGCTACTAACCAGCTAGCAAAATTTACTTTCAACATTTTTCATTTTTTTCAAAATCGATTTTATTGCAGCCAAAACAGTGGAATTAACTGTACATAAACTATTATATATATATACACATTTTAAGTTATAGGGAATAAAGTTTATTTTGGCAGAGAGTGTTAAACAAAATTAAAGTTGCATACATTAGTAACATAACTCAACATCCTTAATTTGGTATAAGTGTGACACATTTTCTTGCTTTCCTGTGTTCTACTAAATCACCATAACCTAAACAGCTTTATAAAACAGATACGCTGAAATTTAACTTTACTGTTTTCGCTTACACTCTGATTCCAAACAAAACTTTTCATAAGCTTCTTCTATCTCTGGGTCCATCTCATCATCAATATCATCCAAGTACCTGTGAAAGCAACACAGATGAGGTTTATTTTTTTAATTCAGAAAATGTCCAAGATACTGTCATGAAAGTGTGTATTTCCCCACCCCCAGGACCCTTTCCACCAACACGTGACAAAATTATCTTGCCAGTCCTACCAATTGCTGATGGGTCTTTCTCCTTCTTCCCTCATTTCTAGTACAAGGCCACATACTGAAATGCCACAAGTTCATTAGGGCAAAGAGAATATAACGCTAACCAAGCTAAACTTTAGAGGATAACCGGACATTTAATGGCAAGGACAACTTTCAGTTTCCACTGGTGCTCTCAGCAGGGTTGAACTTTCCTAACTGTGCTTGGAAGCACATCCCTGTATTTTCTTCTATTAAGCTAGTATATAAAAGTATGACACTATCAGAAAATCAGACTTATATTTAAAATGTCACTACCTGGAGAAAAAATAAATATGATTCTTTTTTTTTAACCTACAATATATGAGATGGGGTAAGAAAAACTAAAGTCATGGATTTATTTCTACCCTTTGCTTATAAAGAAGAGAATCTAAGTAGCCTGTTCAACTTCACATGAATTGTTAACAGAACTGAGACTAAACCTCAAGTTCCTGGTCCTTCTATATACAAATGTAGTATGATCTAATGATAAGTGAGCAATACAATAAAAGTTTCTTTTGTCATAAAGAATGGCAGGTAAAGATTGAGATGTGGGATATAGGACTATAATTTATATGTCTATCAGTCCAAACATTTTCATATAGTTATCAGTGTTTTGAAGTTGCTCAGTCGTGTCCGACTCTTTGCGACCCCATGTCTGTAGGGGGTAGCCTACCAGGCTCCTCCGTCCATGGGATTTTCCAGGCAAGGACACTGGAGGAGGTTGCCATTTCCTTCTCCAGGAGATCTTCCCAACCCAGGGATTGAACCCAGGTCTCCCGCATTGTAGGCAGATGCTTTACCATCTGAGCCACCAGGGAAGATCTTTTTTCACCTTAACTATATTTAATTTTCAGTCATAGTGTTTTCTCTAATATGATTTTCTGAAATTTTCTGATAAATAACTACTACGTATATGCTACTTTAACATCATTAAATCAAAATGCACATTCTTTCGTCATCTTTTTTAGTCTATAAACTCCATCCACAAACTACGGCCACAGGAATTCACAAAGAAAGCAGCGAAAGATGGAAATTTTCTGGCAGTTCAGTTTTGAGGACTCCGTACTTCCACTGCAGAGGGGCTGGGTTCAATCTCTGCAGAGGGAACTAAGATCTCGCCTGCAAGCTGCATCACATGGCCAAACAGAAAAATGAAAACAGAAATCCCAAAAAAACCAAACCCTCAAAACAAAAAAAGGATCTAAAGAACTTACGGATCACCACCCCCTGATAAATCTGTTCCATTTTCTTCATAATCTGGAAAAAAGTCTTCTCTTTCAAGTAACTCTTGATATTTCTCTTGGTAATCTATAAAAAACAAATTTTAATACTGAAAAATATTTGTATGAAACGGCCAAGTTACCCCTAAAATTTTTTTTAAATATTATGATTTTTAAGTAGATACATTTAAATAGCAGTTAAGGTTCCATTTACATATTTAAGAATATCTTTTACACAACTTACATTTTAACTGGCTTGCTTTATCTCTCCCCTGTACACCACGTGCTCATAAATTATACAATTGACCCTTATTGGTCACTGACCTTCCACACTCTCAAAAATCCATATGTAACTTAGTTGGCCCTCCTTATACACAGTTCTTTTGTATTTGCTGATTCAGCTAACCCTACATAAGTACTGTAGTACATATTTAGTGAAAAAAAATCACAGACACAGACCTGTGCAGTTCAGAGGTGAACAGTATAATATTCCTCTAAATATATGATGGGACTCAAAGCCACTATAAACATATCAGAGTACACTTCACAGCCATGTGTGTGCTGTTTACATCCTGTTTTTTTTCATCAGAAAAGATACTGTCCTAACTTGTTTCTTCCATACTGCTGTTTGTCCTTTCACAAGGAGGGATTTTAATTGAACCTCCTAGCTTCTGTCTCCATTATTCCTCAGCTATCTGGCTAGCAGGTAAGAGCTATCATTGCTCGAAGTTTTTCAGAGGAGGCTAACCTAGCAAATGTTCTTAGTAGAGGAGATTTTCTTTTCTTCCCTCTCCTTAGAGACAGATGGAAGGTGGATACAATAAATGTCTCAGCTATACCAACTTTCGGAGAAGGCAATGGCACCCCAGTCCAGTACTCTTGCTTGGAAAATCCCATGGACGTAGAGTCTGGTGGGCTCCAGTCCATGGGGTCGCTGGGAGTCGGGCATGACTGAGCGACTTCACTTTCACTTTCATACAATGGAGAAGGAAATGGCAACCCGCTCCAGTATTCTTGCCTGGAGAATCCCAGGGACAGAGGAGCCTAACGGGCTGCCATCTATGGGGTCACACAGAGTCGGACACGACAAAAGCGACTTAGCAGTAGCAGCAACTTTCCCTTGGTTGGGCTTTCTAAGACAGTAAGAAGGTGGTATTATAGCTCTCTATCTGCCAATGTCTTAGGCAGAGTTACTGAGGATCTTTTAAGATGAGCAAGTATGTATAAAGCCCTTACCCCTTATTAGTAAAATGGGTCAGTGTATATTAAAACTAGTTATCTTACAGTTAGTTTCTTGTGAACAGCTACCTCAAATTTCAAGAGGATGATATAATTACATTAAANTTTAAGATGAGCAAGTATGTATAAAGCCCTTACCCCTTATTAGTAAAATGGGTCAGTGTATATTAAAACTAGTTATCTTACAGTTAGTTTCTTGTGAACAGCTACCTCAAATTTCAAGAGGATGATATAATTACATTAAACTTGACAGAGACTATATTTTTCCAAGATTGTCAGTCTCTATAAAACTAATTTCAGTTTAAAGGGTTAGTGATATTTTTGATATCCAATCTTGGTATTTGAGATAATTTTAACTATAAGATGGTCCTGCAATAAATAAAGCAACAGATAAAACACTCTCAAATGTATGAATGAGTTCACATTCACTCACTCATACACACATCTGCTCACGTCACCAGATGATATAACTCTTACAGCTGGGAGGGTGGTAGACCAAGTGGTCTTAGGAACAAAGGGCTTGGATTTTAAAACCCACAGACGGTCAGAAGGCAAGGTCTTGAGTCCATATGAAACAGGGAGATGGAACTCATGCCCCACATCCATCTCACTTACGCAAACCCAGGACAAAGAACTGGTATTTCTAGCAAAAGGTCAACCAAGAAAAAATGAAAAACCTCAGTTGTAAAGGGAGATGGCAAAGAAGCTTGGCTGTCCCTGCCTGCGTTTGGAATCAGGACAGAAGTACTGTGAAGAAACTGGTTCCCTAAATAATTTTTTAAAATTATTTTTAATTGAAGGATAATTCCCCAGAGAATTTTTAACAATGGGTATGCATTTCAAATTTCTATTATCCACATAAAGAATCTCTATGACAAGAAAATTAAAATATGTGTTCCAAGCCAGTGTTACCCCTGCGACTCCTGACACAGCAAATACAAACTCCCCTTTGGATACATGTTCCTACAATCCAAGTTGCAAGGCTTTTTCATAAAGAAAAACAAACAGGCAGTAGTTAGAATGCTGGAGCAGTCATGAAAGGGCCATAATATATGTGACTGCAAATGATTTAAGGAAAAAGAGTGAATGTGGAAAGAACAAATGTTAAATAGAAAACACTGTTAACAAAAGAGGTACATCTGAGTAAAAGGCAGATAGATGGGTGTTCTTCCCACTGTTTTTACTTTTGTAGCTTTACAATAAGTTTGAAAACATTTCAAAAGTTTAAGAAAGCTAAATTATGAGATTGCAAAAAATATCACAATATAAAAAGTAATTTTGTATATGACAGAAGTAACAGCAGGGTTAGAATTAAAAATATGAACCAAAACTAATATTTAGAATAATGTGAAAAAAGGCCTTGAAACTTTAAGATCAAGATACTTTGAACGAAATTCAGAAACAATACTGTTTGAAAACTAAAATGAATTTCCAGAGTCACCAGAAATAAGTAGGAAAGACAGATTAGACAAAGAGGAAGATCAAAGAACCAAAATGAATCAAGGTAGCTTCAAAGAATAAGGGGAAGAAGGAAAATTTGTCTCACCAGACACAGCAAGATTTACAGTATGTTAGAATAATTAAGAATGCAGTATTGGGACTATCCTGGTGGTCCAGTGGCTTAAGAATCCACCTGCCAATGCAGGAGACACAAGTTTGTTCCCTGGTCCAGGAAGATCCCACATGCTATGGAGCAACTAAACCTGTGTGCTCTAGAACCCCTGAGCCATGAGACAAGCCACCCCACAACTAGAGAAAACCTATGCAGTAACAAAGACCCAGCAGAGCCAGAAAATAAATAAAATTTTAAAAGAATGCAGTATTGATGTCAAGATAAATAGATCCATACTCACAGACACAGGAATAAGGCACAAATTTATAGGGAGTTACATGGTATACAGAGGGATATTTTATGCAAGAGTGGAAGCATCATCTGTGCTGACGTGAGGAACTATAGAATATTTAATTCCTACCATATCTCACATATAAGAGTTAGCCAGATGGATTAAACACTTAAATATAAAAAAACAACAGGGTTTAGAACACAATAGAATTTGACTGTAGTAAGGAAACTAAGTCATAGACACACATAAGACTCTAACACTCAAAGCTTCTACATAAGACAAAAAATGGAAAGATAGCACATACTGGGAGAAACCAAGGATCACTTTCCAGACCATGTAGGTAATTACAAATCAGTAAAAAAAAAAAAAAAAAATGATTCAACAGAGATATGTGAAAAGGATACAAGCAGGTGATTCTCAAACAAAGAAATCAAAAGGTTAATAAAAACAAAACAGAAACCAGAAAAAGAGGTCTGGTAGAAAGAAAAATAAGTCTGGTAATAGTAATTGTTACCAACAATGGGAAACTGGAACTTTCATATGCTGCTGGTGGGAATATTAAGCTGTATAATCATGATGGAAAGCAGATTAGCAACATCTAGTGAAGCTGAAGATGTATATTGCCTATAATCTAACAATTCTACTTCCTTACCCTAAGGAAATTTCTCTATATGCACAGATTCTTAAAGGTGTGTTTGCATGGTATTATGGGTAGTAGTAAGTGTGAACCACCCCCATTGTAAAAAATGGGGGGTCCCCAAGGGGGAGGGAATCTATAAATTGTGGTTTACTCTCAGCAGATTATCATTTGGCATTTATATATCTCAACACGAACAAACACCAAAAATACTGAGTAAAAAAATAAGCTGCAAAATTCATGCACAGTAAGGTACCTTTTAGGTTAATACTACTGTGTATGGTAATACCTATAACTTACAGAAATATGAAGTAAAAAGACAACACAATGACACCAACATCAGGATAGTAAGTACCCCAGGAGGGAAATTATGGAAGGACTGGACTTGAGGGTGAAAGATCAATTACAGTAACAGAAAATGGCTTAGTATTATCTATACAGTTTTACTTCTTTGAAAAGACCCAAGATATATAATGATATAGTGAAATTGGTTTATCTTGACAGTGAATCAGACTGGCCAGTTTTGAAATACTCAACAATATAAAAACCACTGAAGAGGTCAAAAGAACTGCTTAACTTTTCAACTTTAAATTGTACTTATGTCTGTAATTCATAATTTAAAATTGAGAAGTTAAGCAGTTCTTTTAACCTCTGTGCTAGAGGCATAGGACAGTCAGTGTCTACAATCCAGAGGAAACAAATGAGAAAATTCTGATAAGCTGGCTGTAAGGTTATATTAAGTGGGAAAATTTTCTTTTGCTCATAGTTCAGTTCTGTTTACCACAATTAAAGCAATCATTTTACAAATGGCCCTTTTCTGGAAGAAGTGTGCACAGATTTAGATTTTAATTAACTGATCCAACTATTAATAAAATCTACAATTCTTAGTATCTGCAAGTATTAACCTATACCAATGAAAGCTGCAGACTACACAGTGAACTAGAACCATCCTTCCCTTTCATTCTAACTACCTGAAAGTTTAGAGTATTAAAGTGTTAGAGAAAAGATAAAAATGGTTGCATTTAATTGAGGGATTCTTCCAATCCATCACTGTTAAGGTGACAAGGTACTATATACTGAATCAGATGTTCAATCTAAGTGGTTCTAAACAGTAACTGTGAGAATATTCTAGTGAGACAAAACTTTACCCTATATTTTACAATGATGTGAATTTTTCAAAAAGCTACAACTTCATGCCAGTGAGGGTATGGTTTTCTGTAATTCAATCTTACCAATAAATGGGCAGAAAATGATGAGATGACATACCTGGATCAGCTGCAGTGAAAGGAACACCATCAGATGTATAAAATGTTGGCTCATTCTAGGAGGAATCAAGAGTGATTAAAATATGTTATTTCAGAATTGATTTTTTTAAAAGCACATTAATAGAACATGGCTGAGGACACTCAACTGTACCTGATAATGCAATAACAAGCAAAAAACTTCCTAGCAGCCATTTCCATTTCACTGCAGAAGTCTACAGTCTTTAGATGACCATTTCCTTGTCTCCAGTTCCTATGTCTAACCCTGTCTACTGCCCGTCACACTGAGTGAGTTGGTCTGTTGTACATTGTGATTTCAGTCAACTGATTTTCAGCCGTGGTTCCCACCACCATGTTTTCTTTAAAGCCATCTCCAAGACTGGATTATAATAAAATCATTCCTCCATGGTTTCTTTATGCCTATCCTATTGAAAGCTTCAAAGCATCACTGGCCTGGTAACCATTTTCATTTTCTTAATTCACTAAAAAATGCCAGTGAAAGTTTGAAATACAGGCCTTTGATCATGAATTCTCTGGAAAAATTGCTTCAAGGAATTCCTACACTCACCAAGTGCAAGCCAAGCCTTATCAATTTCCCTTGCCTTTCTCTAGTCTACCCTCTCACTGAGGATTCCATGGCTGCCATGTGACCCTAAGTCAGTGAAGAACTGTTATATGAAATTCTGAGAACTGCTTTATGTAACTTATCTACAAATCTGAATCCAAGCAATAACCAAACTTAATTAAAATGCATCCACTGGCATACCATAAAATAATTAGGATCATTTTCAGGTGTTGCTTCCCTGTATGTTGAAGCTGCATGGACTCTACCCCANCAAATCTGAATCCAAGCAATAACCAAACTTAATTAAAATGCATCCACTGGCATACCATAAAATAATTAGGATCATTTTCAGGTGTTGCTTCCCTGTATGTTGAAGCTGCATGGACTCTACCCCAGTTACTTGACCGGAGTTCTACAAGCTTCAAAAGCATCTGTTTTACATCTCTGCAGACAAAAGTTAAAAATGAGTTAAGGTGAGCAAGCATTACCATTCCCGAATATATTACAGATGCTTAAAACTTTGTTTAAAAAATTTAACATGCATTGATTTTCTAGACATTTCCTATAATGAAACAAATTTATCTCCTTTAAAAAATGAGTATCACTCCTTTATTATACTGATCTGGAAAAAAAAAAAATTGATAGTTATGCTTAAATGAGTTGTGGGCCCAAGTGGCAGGCCAAGCAACTGGAACAAGATTCAGAAATCAGGGCACAGTGAAAGACATACTTGGACTTGATCAAGAGGCATTTCACTGCCATAAAATAAGAAGGGGAGGAATTCTAACTTACATCAAAGCATGAACTCCTTACACCTTAGAAGTTAAGGAGCTTATCCCATGGTGGTGTAAGGAATGACTTTTTGTGATGACCACATGTGGTAATATTGCAACTGCCACCAGAAACCCCAGGATGTTTTTAATTATATAACTTTTTGTAAAAATAAAGACAAAACAGGAACATTCAGGATCAATCCCAATCTCCTGGAGCCAGGGAGGAAATATTTCTTGGAAGCATCATAGGTTACATTCATTTCCCACTGTAATGACTAGAGCCATGCAGTCACCTGACTACAGGATAGTACAGGACTGGCCCCTGGAAACACAACTAGGCTCTCCTGTCTCCCCTCATTGCTCACACCTTAACATGGCTACCCTACCATTACTCAAACAAGTCCTTGTAATAAACAAAGCATTGACAAGTGCCTCTGAATTACTACCTGTTGACCTTCTTGAACAAGGCTTCCTTCAGGTTAGACTGAGGACCCTGCCCCAGACATGCTATTCCAGCTAGAGTGTATGAAGGGAGTGGGTGCAAGAGACAAAATAGCTAATACAAAACGGGGAGCCACCAGTCTCCATCCGGAGCTGCCACTTACACAGATGTGGTCGCTGTGACATGTGCAGGGGGGAACTGCAGAGGAATGGGAGGGGCAGGGAGGGTGTCCTTGGGAGTAGTCTGCGGCTCGCTCTTCCTTCTCGGCCTTGCCCTGGGCACACAGCTTCCATGGCTTTACACACTGTCTCCTCATGCCCTAGGAACTGCACAGGCTTGCTGGGTTTCATGTTCCTGTCCAATTCATAGACAATGGGAATGCCAGTTGGCAGGCTCAGCTCCCTGCTAGCCTTTTCAGAGACCCTTTCCAGATGCTTGAAAAGGCCCCAGAAGGTTGGTGCCATGGGCTATAGTCAGTACTTCTTTCTTCTCCTTGACCTGGGGAACAATTTCTTCCTTCCAATGGCAATAGTACCCCTTCAGACTCTTGCAGGAGGGTAGCTGATCTCCAGTGAGATCTGTATGTCTTTGACCCCCACTGATGGTGCTGTGGAAAGGATGACCTGACGCCACAGGAGGAAGAGGGACTTCAAAGAACCACTTCTACATCTTTACCTGAGCCTCACTGTGCATGGCAGCAATTTCCGCTTTATCGAGGTCAGACTCCCACAGTGCCGCCCACTGAAGGGCCAGTTCTCACCTCTGAGAGCCACACTTGGTCAGCAGCATCTAGCACTGGCCAAAGGATACGAACTGCTCTCTCATGCACTGAGATGAAAGCTACACGCTTGTACCCCACTGCCGAGCTCCTGCTGTCTTTTTTTGGAATAAACGGCCTTGATACTTGTTCTAGGTAACTGTGACTATATATGTTTCTCAAAGGCAGTAGGATCCTGCGAACATTTTTATACCTCCAACTGGATTTACAGTTGTACTTTATCCAAGTATTTATTGAATTTAAAAGTATGAATCTTTTTTTTTAATGGACTCACACTCCCACAGGAATATCTTAACTTCTATTTATAAGCATAATTGAAGGAAGTGGCTAGGTGAGCAGAATTCATAGGTAAAGGAAAAAATTTCTGTGAATCTATTAAGATTATTCCGATAAAGTACAACAGATTACAAACACCCCCAAAGAAAAAGCAAGGAATATCTACTGGCTATCTATACTAGTTCTTTTCCTACCTGCTGCAATTTGCATCTAGGACAACATTTTCAATTCTCTGAATAATTTCTTCCATATCAGTCTTTCCTTTTTCCTTCCAGGCATCTTCTAAAACTGACCCTGTCAACTAAACAAGCAAGTATCAGTTAAAAAAAAAAGGAATTCAATGAAGTATCAAAATTCTAAAAATCTTAGCAGCAGTTCAAGCATTCTTTAGACAGGATGAATTTAGCAACTTAAATATTCCCAATTATATTTTACCATCTAATATTCAAGAATCACTATACTTTGTTCTTGACAAGGAAAAGGAATGAACTATAGCAGAAGTTTAATCACAGGTTTTATATGCCAATGACTATACAGTAGATTTGTTGTACGACTAAAGGCCATGGCACCCCACTCCAGTACTCTTGCCTGGAGAATCCCATGGACGGAGGAGCCTGGAAGGCTGCAGTCTATGGGGTCGATGAGGGTCGGACACAACTGAGCAACTTCACTTTCACTTTTCACTTTCATGCATTGGAGAAGGAAATGGCAACCCACTCCAATGTTCTTGCCTGGAGAATCCCAGGGACGGTGGAGCCTGGTGGGCTGCTGTCTATGGGGTCACACAGAGTCGGACATGACTGAAGCGACTTAGCGGCAGCAGCAGCAAAATAGGTATAAAATTTTAACGAACATCACTTTTTAATATATACAACATCCAATAAGTATAGAAACTCAGAACTTAAACACAAACGTCGTCAGGAAAAAGTTAAGGATAGAAACAGGTTAATTCACAGAAACTGTGGGGAAAAAATTGCTTATAAACCAAAAAAAGCTTAAATTCACTTGTGATTTTCACCAAGGAAATGCAAATTAAAATGTTTGGGTTTTTACTCATCACAATGATAAAATAAATTCTAGGACTGATTCTCCCATCACTGATTAAGGATATGGGGAAAGAGGTATGCTCATTCACTGTTGGTGGGAATACACTCTGGTTAATAAGCATTTAGAAGGGAAATTTGGCACTACCTAACAAATTGAGGTATACATGCTCCTTGAACCACCAAATCTATGTGTAGGAATTTAACTTACATAAATAACTGCATATATAAAGATACAATTAAAGATTACTGACAGTGCTTAGTGGCTAAACTGAAAATAACTGTTCAAGGATGGAATGGGTAAACAATGTGCATGCATACAATGGAACACTAGGAAGCCATTTGAAAAAAGAGCCATGCAAAAATCCAAGATTCTCACTGGCTGATTAAAAAAAACAACAAACCACAACAGAATAAGATCTTATGAGAGCAAGAGGAAAGGAAGAAAAGGGACTTCACAGAAAGGGTGAAGAACTTCTATTTTTTACTTTTAAATTTTGCTGCTTATATTAAGCAGTAAGTATATACTGCTTTTCCAATATTTAGATTTGAGAGATAAAGTGTTTAACTTAGATAACTTAATCTTGAATTTGTATATTATATGTATTGTACTTCCCTTCCTCTAAGTTATGCACTAGAGGGATAAAACATTTTAAATTTTAAGAAAAAAAATAAGTAAAACCCACCTTCAGTAATTTTACTGCACAAATTAAGTTGTCATCCATAGGATTAGAGAAGAGGGCATTCAGCAACTCCCGAAGACCGACCTGAAGAATGTCTGCCCTTGTAACCTGTCCATTTGTCCCTTTGATCTTTTGGGGCAAAAGAAAAGACAACCATGCCAAAATACAAATTATAAATGGTCTAACAAAATGCTGGAAAAATAAAGTGTTTTAGGTTAAAACAAAACACATGGTCAGGATAATTTAAGCCTCTTAATTTTACTGCTTCATAAAGNTTTTGGGGCAAAAGAAAAGACAACCATGCCAAAATACAAATTATAAATGGTCTAACAAAATGCTGGAAAAATAAAGTGTTTTAGGTTAAAACAAAACACATGGTCAGGATAATTTAAGCCTCTTAATTTTACTGCTTCATAAAGCAGTTTCTAGTCTATAAAGTTAAGATCTTTGGGGGAACACAGCTTTTTTTGTCTTTTTATACTATTTAAAAACACTTTAATTTATATCAGAATGGAACATGTATCTCAGCTCTCTGACTTAGACTCAGGAGTCACGTTTTATCTTTATCATTCTCCCTACACATATATTATTTCTACATAGGAAATTCAACAGCATTCTTAAGTGACAATTCATTTAAAGCACATTTGATATTGGTGCTCTTATTTGGCTTAATACCAAAATAAACTAAGATTAAGGCATGAGTTTTTTAAAAAATTAAGGCTATCTGTGGTAAAATGGATAGTAAAATCAGGCACAAGACTGGACAAAGATCTAGATGCACTGAGACATACATTTGATGGTAGATTCATGGGTCTTTTCAGTGGCATTTACAATACCAAGTCCCCAGATCAGGGTTTTAAGACCCTCTACCTATACCTGGGAATAACTAGTCAAAAGAAAAACAAGCAAATCCATTACAAAGTAACATTCAGCACTTATGTTGCCTGCCAACAAGCATATACTTACTCAAGTATACCACTAATTTTGCTGTAGACTTCGTACAAATACAATTTATGTGGAAAATTAATACATACAATAGGACCAAAAAGAACTACAGAGGGTGAGTTAGGTATAAAAAACAACCTCAGAAACTTTAATCTCTTCCCTCTTCACTCAAAGCTTTGTGCTCCATAGGACAAGCTGGTTTTGAGTCATCATCTGAAAGTCAACAAACTAAGTGTGCTAATATTTATGAAACAAGGATGCAAAGAAGTGTGATTGTCTGTATTCCAAAAGCTTAAAATCACATGTAAACCATGGCTTTCCAAAAGTATATAATGACTTTAAAGTGCTTAGTAACCATCTCCTGACACCCTTCCCATGAACAGAAGACAGAATGGTATACGTGTTCCATTTGAGGATAGACCCTGGTGGCTTAGTGGTAAGTAATCTGCCTGCCAATGAAGGAGATGTGGGTTTGATCCCTGGGTCAGGAAGATCCCCGAAGAAGGAAATGGCAACCCACTCCAGTATTCCTGCTGGGAAATCTCACGGACAGAGGAGCCTGGTGGGCTACAGTCCATGGGGTCACAGAAGAGTCAGTCACAACTTAGCGACTAAACCACCACCACCACAACTACCATGAGTAGGTACTGAGACTTTTTTCCTCTCCCATTTCATCCCTAATGTTGTAAAAGGCTATGGTAAATACAAATCCCTTTAGATCAATTTATATTCTTAGGCTTTGTCACTACTGAAAAGTACTCACCTCCAGGTTAAGATAAAGTTCTCCCAGAAAGAGTACAAATGCATGGAATCGTTTTCGAGTCACTTCATCCCCTTTTGCAGCTTGATCTTTAACTTCATATTCAGTCCGACATCTAATAAAGACATACCTTTTGTAATCTCATATTGCTTTTTAAAAAAAATAATCAAGTAAGAACCATTTGTCAGTGTGGTTGTTCACAAGCAATTCAGAGGCAAGCACAATGCACCAACATTTTGATTTTCTGTAATAAAAGTGTTCCTGTCTATTGCAGAGATCAGAATATGTATTATCTTTCACACAGTGATTCCTAGTTTTAAGAAATTGGTAACAATAGTTGAAAATAAGCCTATTAGATCAAGTTTGTAACAAGTTACAGCAGCATAGGTTTCATGAGGTCTGTTGTATATTGGCACTAAAAAGACAAAACAAAAACCCACCACCTCATTTTATTGTCTCACTAGGCTTTTTAAGAAAGCACTGTTGGTCATCTTTTCAAACATATTAAATTAATTCAACAGAAAAAAAGTTGGGATATCTATAAATAGAATACTCTGGTTAATAATGGAAAGGATCAGTTAATTAATGCCAATTCAGTTAACCATGCACCTTGCCTACTTTCCTTTGTCTGCCTTTCCTTTCATGACTTTTCAGGAAAGAGCTTTGATGAAGTGACCTTTTGGTTCTATCAATGCCATTAATGCTATTAAGATTATACATTAATATACGTCAGTTATGTACCAATGTAAATCCCTACTCTTGTGCATGACTGATTATCTTGGTGAGAGGAAAGACCCTAAAACTTTAAGCTTAAGATTTTTTCAATTATAAAAGCAACACATGTTTATATTTTGGTTCAACCTTTTTGAAATAAAAAGAACAAAGACATTACAACCTAGAGATAACTGCTGTGAAGGTAACTTCTGTTTTTTTTTCAAAGTATGCCTGTATTTTTCAGTTAATAAGATTGCTACCTTTTGCTTATTACATGAGTAGCATTTCTCCATGTTAACAGCTTTGACCATATGCCAATATTAGAGAAGCATATGCAGTGGGTATATAATCAGAAGAGTCAGAAGACTGGTTCTCAGCCGTGACTACACAGTAGAATCACTTGGGAGAGCTTTATAAACCATGCCCAGGCTCAACTTCAGTCTAGTACCAGAATTTCCAAGAGTGGGGGCTCAGGCCATTTCCAAAGGTGAGCAGCACAAGGGAAGATAAGCTAGCCTTTCTGCCATTCTACCTTTTCAAATGCCTACTTTTACACCTTCCCAGAAGCTCTAACTTGTACTTCTTTAATTATTAGGTAGATTAGCTATATATTTATAAATTTGTCATTTACATTTCCCCAAACTGCACTTATCCGGAGTCATTCCCAATATTTTTACTACTTGCCTTTTTCTTACTCATTCCTAAGAGGCCCTTCTTTTCATATTAAATAAATGGGTTCATTGCCATGTGTTACAAATTTCTCTATTTTTAATTTATTTCATATAAATTATGACTCCCTATTTTATAATCTATAATTATGTTTAATCTCTTCTTTTAGGGCCTGTGGGTATTATGTCTGTCTTTAAAGGGCTTTGCCAACCTAATGTTTTTTGGTCAATTTTTTCTTAATATTTACTGTTCTACTTTTATATTTGAAATACATTTTGATGTAGAGAGTAAGCCAAGATCCCATCTTTGTTTTCCCCTGCCCCAAATGACTAGCCAGTTACATCAGCAGCACAGTTTGTCTTCTACTAAAGTTCTTGAAGTTCCACCTTCACCAAAAGCTTAATTTTAGGTGTCTCTGGAGTGTACTTTTGGAATCTATTCTGTTAAAGTGCAGTTTATAGCCACAAGATGGAATACTTTGCAACCATTAAAAGTATTTTCAAAGAACTAATAGACAAATTATAATAAACTCAAAAACAATTTGTTATTGATTAAAAAACTCAAATTATAAGAAAATTTCCCTATATTAGCTCATAAATTCAATGTCATCCCAAGACATCAATAAATACTAACAAGGTCTGTGTAATTTCACATGCTGATTCTAAAGTCTGGAAAAAATAAACATGCCAGAGTAGCAAAGACCACACACACACACACACACACACACACACACACACACACACACACACACACACAAAATGGGGAACTAACTAGACTAGTTGTAAGAAAATTAAGAGCTTTTTAATAGCGTGGTAATAAATCAGGAAGAGAAAAAGTAATGACGAGAATATAATTAAACTCCAGAATCAACCCAAATTTAAGGATGTAGTGCAATAAAGGTAGCACTTCTAGTCAATAAGGAATGGATCATTCAAAAATGTAGTATGGGAAAAAACTGGTTAAATGTGTGGCAGTAAGTGAAATTAGATCCTTACTCAAGCCAAAAGTAAGTACAAAGAAATATGTTAAGTGACCATTTTTAAGATCTTGGAAAAAGAAAAGGCCTTTCCAGGCACAAAACCAAAGGGAGAGACCATTATTGAAAAAAGACTGCTATGTATGAGTATAAACTTTTAATACTATATTCAAAGTAAGAATGGTCTGCCCTATTCTTCCATATGAATTGCAACTTCCTGTGAAGCGCAATCTTAGCAAGAAGAATGGTCAAATTCTAGCATGTTTAGGAGTTCTCCTTCACTCTCATACATTCACACTGACCTTTGAAGTAGCAATTGGCGGAAGTTGCCACTCTGTGGGCTAATTGTCAGATGATGGGACAGGTAGTTACAGAGGCGTGCTCCCATGTAAGAGAAATTGGGGATAGATGTGGCCTTTCAAAAAGAAAAAAGTTTTGTATGACACAGATACATCAAGTCATTAATGTAAACACTTCACAGCAACATTCTAAAGAGGAAAAAACATTCTTACCTTCAGTACTGTACAGAAAGGTACAAGTCATTTATGATTGTTNTGTGGCCTTTCAAAAAGAAAAAAGTTTTGTATGACACAGATACATCAAGTCATTAATGTAAACACTTCACAGCAACATTCTAAAGAGGAAAAAACATTCTTACCTTCAGTACTGTACAGAAAGGTACAAGTCATTTATGATTGTTAGGCATAAGGAAATTAACTCTCCCTCCCAAACTTACACCAAGAACCAGAAAAATACAAAGAAAAACATTAAGGCAAGCTCTCCCCATCATTTACCAGAGGTTAGCAGAAAGCAAACAGATAATCTCTTTGCTCATTTCTGCATAAAATATGTATAGGTACCCAGCTGCATAGTGCCAATTATGAAGAGTATTTGAGGAACTATTGATCAGAGGTATCTTTCAGGAATAGGATGGCACCAACTTTGGCATCTAGCTGTCCAGAACAAGACAGGCCTGGACATTTGTGACCCTGGACATTACTAAACCTCCCTGAGCTTCAGTTTTTTGATTCCTATAGAGGTAATTAAGATACCTGATGCAAAGGATTAACATTTCAGCAACACTGCCATCACTCAAGGTAAAGAGAAAAATCAAAAGAAATAAAATATTTTTAATAAGACAATGGAAAAACACTGAATATCAAAGACTGGGTGATATAGCCAAAGAAGTACTCAGGAAATTTAACTTTCACTGCAGTTTTTAGAGAACAGTAGGGCATACACACTAAGGGACTTATCACAAAGGCAGTAGTTAACCAGTCTAGATCTAACAGATGGCCTAAATGCCCCTCCAACCCTATGTTGGGTCTAGTTACGCATGTGTAACCTTAGACAAGTCATGTAACCTCTGTTAAACTATGTATAAAATGGGGATAAACATAATACCTTACAACCACCAAGGATTAAGTGAGTTAACTACAGGTCAAGTGTTTAGCCCTGCCAGGCATGAAGTACTTTATAATTAGAACATTATTTCTAATTACTTCCTTGCTCACATAGGACCCTGTACATTTCTCATCCGGGAACAAAAACTGATTGTACTGATATTCATATATGTGTATCTGGTACCACAAAAGACTTAAAATTCAAATTTTATACTTTTTTCATTATTGGCACTGCCTGTTTCCCTTTGCTCTTAAAATTTAAAGTAAATTTAAAGACAACAAAATTGGTCATTAAAGTTTCCCGCATCCCTGCTATACCTCAACTTTACTTCCACAATTTTAACTCTTTCTGCTAAAAAGGTTTTAACCTTTGTATCTCCATGCTCCATGATAGGAGTTTAGGTATTTCTTACTAGTTTCCCATCAAGGAAGATGAACAGTTAGTAGGATTTAGGACAGACCAGTGCAGTTTTGTCTTCCTAAAAGCTCAGGCATTAAAAAAAAAAAAAAAAAAAAATCTAAGAACTGGCCAGGTAATGTTGGAGTCTAGAAACAATTGAGAACAAACTGGAAAAATAGTCAAATGAAACAGTTAAAAAAAAATCCACCTGCTATCATAAATCATCCTTTCATATATCCAAGTTAGAGCTGCTCCCTCAGCAATGACTTAAAGAGAAATACAACCTTGGGCGGTGCTTATCTCCTATTGTTTTCAGCCAGTCTCACTCACTGACCTTAAATTTATCTTCAAAATTGAGTGCTATGTTTTCCCCCTTAAAATAGCATTAACGTTTCAATGACCAATATGCTAAGATTAAAACTAAACTCTGAATAACCTAGACTGACATTAGATTTTTAAAAGAATTAAAAATCCTTGAAAATTTTAAAGACAAGCAGAAACATTAAGATTCAAGTCAGAGTGTTTATAGTCCTTTCTTTTTTTTAAAATAAAAAATCAGGTGCCTCGTTAGCACAGTAGGTAGCGCGTCAGTCTCATAAAATAAAGAATCATTTATGAGGCAAAAAAGTTCTCCCATGACTTTTTCTCCCCTACTCCAATAATGGCAGATTCTTGTAAAACAGGGGTTTGGAAAAAAGCAAGATATTCATGCAGTGTCTTCATAAATGTCCAAAACTTCCTTCCAAATGCCTGTACAGAGCCTTGGCTATAGTCTGGATCTCTAACTACAGAAATTTTGTACAACAGAGTCTTAAAAGCTCCCATGAACCATAACAGTCAAGGCATGTGGAGTCTGGTGAATGTGTACCTGGCTCCCCTCAAGGAGCAGGCACCATCTTCCGGCATCAGGGAAGCTGTTTAATGAGCGCCCCATGCTGTCAGCCAACCTACCTGTTGATAGATGAATTCCACAAGTTCTTGCAAAGCATCATCTGTTGTAACCCAGCCATTCAGGGTCTCTGCAAACTGTCCAATTTCGGTTTCAAAACTGCCAGGTTGTTCTGTAAGATGATTCAAAAAATCCTGAACATATTCTGATAAAGTAGGATAATCCTCACAGCCATCCTCATAGGATTCCTATAGGTCAAAAGTTAAAAGAAAAAAAATTAATCCATGCAACTAGCTAAACTAAACATGAGGCAGCTTTAAATTGGAATGTCTCTAGCTCAAATGATATTTTTAAGAATCTTTAACCTGATAAAATGTGTTATTTTCTTCAAAAAATTTAGTCCACTTTTTCCTTGGCCAACAGCCAAAATGTGGTAACAGAAGGCTCCATCTAGCTGAGTAGAGAACTGTCTTCCCACCTCTGGCAGATTTACAAGATGACTGAGAAGTGAAGTTTAAACCAACATTTCACCATAAGACCAAAATCAAAATTAAGAGTTATAATAAGATTCAGGATTTGTTTCAAAATGGAAGGGGGAGAGGGACCAGAGATATAGAAACAAGAATGGCCACATGTAGTTAACTATTGAGGCCATGGGCATTCATTATACCATTCTCTATCCTTGTAGACATTCAACAATTTCTATATTGGAAAAAAAAGTTTGTCATCTGTCAATCTCCAAAGATAGAAAAAAATATATAGTTTAAATGACTACAAAATATCATGGTGGACAGTGGTAAGAGACTTTCTGGCTGCTATGTCCAGCCAATCTTCATAGTGATATTAATTGGAAACTATTGCTACTATCATCTCAATGTTCACAGCAGCACTATTTACAACAGCCAAGACACAGAAGCAAGCTAAATGTCCATCGACAGATGACTGGATAAAGATGTGGTACTTATATATAGCCATAAAAAATAATGGATGAATCTAGAGATTATCAAAATAAGTCAGACAGAGAAAGACAAAGGTCATATAATAATCGCTTATATGCACAATCAAGTCTTTAAAAAATGACACGAATTTATTTCCAAAACAGAAATGGGGGTCACAGACATAGAAAAAAACTTTACGGAGAATGGGATCGACATATACATACTACTGTATACAAAACACATAATTAATAAGAACCTCCTGTATTGCAAAAGCAACTCTACTCAATACTCTGTAAAGAGCTGTATGAGAAAACAATCTAAAAAAGTAGATATATGTACAGGTTCACTTTGCTGAAACTAACACAACATTGTAAATCAACTATACTCCCAATAAAGTTTTTTTTTTTAAACTATCACCTTTAGTAGTTCCCAGCATTTTAAATAATGGCAGAATGTTGAGTAGGTTGACTGGTGCAAAAGATAACAGATCTGAGTATCAATCCTTACATTCACAATGTCTGGAATACCACCCAAAGCATTCTGAAGTTTCCTTGAAAGTTATCTCCTCCTTCAGGGGACCTTCCCAACCCAGGGATCAAAACCAGGTCTCCTGCATTGCAGATGGATTCTTTACCATCTGAGCCACCAGGGAAGTCCAAAAGTTGACTGATGTCTGTTTCATCATCTGTTTTCGTTTTGCTTTTTTAGCCCACGAAAGTTATAGTGTTAGTAGCTCAGTCATGTCTTGACTCTTTGTAACCCCAGGGACTGTAGCCTACCAGGTTCCATGGGATTCTCCAGGCAACAACATTGGAGTGGACAGCCATTACCTTTTCCTGGGAATCTTCCCAACCCAGGGATTGAACCCGTGGGTCCCCTGCACTGCGGCAAATTCTTCACCATCTGAGCCACCAGGGAAATCCAGTAACTATGCAGCTCGATAAAATTTACCTCTTTCCAAAAGAAGTCAAAATGAGAAACCACATGAAACAATTATGGAATCACACCTAGTCAGAATTTGCCCTAGGAAAGCCCCATGTTGAAGCTGGACGTATAACCATTGTGAGAAGACTAACCACTGCTGGTGATGACCACTATTCTTAAGCCGACCACCATTTAGAGGCCATGTTGCATAATTGTTTTATACTTCTAGACACTGAAGTGATATTTAGCAGGACCTACTGCAGGCACTGTGAGAGGACAGAAGCAAGAGCAGGCAGGAAGAGCGGAGCCCAGTGCCTATTGTGCTCAGACAGTCACTGAGCAGAAGAGCAGGGAAACGTGCATACTTCAGATCTGTCTGATCACACACTTGACTCCAAATTAAGTCACTGTACTGTAAGATAAAGTAAGCATTAGTGTTGATGAAATTCAAATTCATGAATCATAAACATTACAGCTGTGTGACAGGATTACATGAGTTAATGAGTTAAGTGAGTTAATTAGTAAAAGCCCTTGGACCAGTACACAGTAAGGCACTACGTGTTCAACAAATTTTAAATTTCTAGGAAAATACTGAAACACATTCCAAATACAAGAGCCATGTTCTCACACCTAAAGGAGCTAAAGTGTAGAAAGCATCCAGAAAGGAGCATGATCAACTACACTTGTTGGTACCTAGGATGGTCCTCTATCAATAAACTAATAGCCACCAGTTGCTGACATAGCATGTTGTTCATTCAAAACCATCTGAGTGTTAAGTGCTTACTTGACTGCTCTAGGTGTTGGGAATACTGTCAAATCATGGATAAAGGAGACAAAGTCCTCCTTCCTCTCTTGGGCTTATATTTCATAATGGCAGGTACTTTTCAGATATTGAGATATAGTGGAAAAAACAGTCAAGGAAGAATTCTGAACGGTTAATATCCGAACTGAGAAAGAAAGAACAAAACAAACTCAAAAACCAGCAACACAAATATCTAAGGAAAGATTTTATGCAAGGAGGACAAGAAGTGTACAGGCCTTAAGGAGATATGCATTTGCCTAATATTTTTAAGAGATGCCAGAATACACAAACTGAGGATAAGGCAGTTGCTAATGGGATCCATAAGGCAAATGGGGAGATGTTGTGGGGTTTGGGAACCACACTAAGACCAGTTCAAGAGGCAGTGAAAAAACCAAGTAGGGGTTGGGGTTAGGGTGGGTTTAGGCAAGGAAGGATCTTGTACCAATTCAACTAACCTGTGCATGCTCATATAGCTCTTATAGACATGTAAGTTATTAAGAACTGAGCACAGAACAGAGTCTATGCTTTTAACTTCTGTGCTATACACCAAAAAAATCAAAAGCCTATAACCCAATTTTGACACATAAGTTTACTTACTTATAAACTTATAGTAAGTTTTTAATTACATATAAGTTGCCAAAAATTCATCTAACAATTCAAAGAATTGGTTAAGTATGTTACCTTATATCCACATGATAGAATATCATATAGCCACTAAAAAGACACGTATCAGTACAGAAATACTGCCAACACAGCAAATTAAAAGCACACAGAACCACATTTTCGTACTATTTAACTGTTAGTTATAGGCAATGAAAACTTCTGTAAAGATAGACAAAGGAGAAGTTATCTCTGGAGTGAGGAAACAATTATAAATACTCACTCTTTAGGGCTTCTCTCGTGGCTCAGGGTCCGCCTATAATGTAGGAGCCGCAGGAATGTGGGTTAGATCCCTGGGTTGGGAAGATCCCCTGGAGGAGGGCATGGCAACCCATACCAGTATTCTTGTGGAGAATCCCATGGACAGAAGCCTGGTAGGCTACAGTCCATAAGGATTGTAGGTTACAAAAAGTTGGACATGACTGAAGCAACCTGGCATGGCACTGACTTTATTATGAAATTATTAAAGTGGTTAAGCATTACAAATGCATTGTATTAAATAATTCCTTAATGTTAACTACAAACATGTGAGCTTTACAATTAAAAACTAGTTTTAAGATTTTGATATGCAATTTAAAATTTTACACATTTGTGGTATCCTACTATTAATGACAATGAAAAGCAGAAAGTCTCCCAGCTAATGGTATTGATTTCCTAACTGTTCTTATCAAATGTCATTCATTGAAGCAAAATGCAGGTTAGAACACTAACTTATGTCATTCATTGAAGCAAAATGCAGGTTAGAACACTAACTTCAGTTTTTTTGCTTTTTTTCCAAATAAGCATTACTCTTAACAGAATCTGAAATGTGAAAGTAAAAGAGGAAAACAGAGCTGTTCTGAATAGAGCTGAACAGGGGATTCAGAGCCTGCTGTTTCACAAAAGGGAAAAGGGAGGCACAGAGTATTCTAAACAGATGAGCACTCCAATGCTGGAATCAAAGCTTGTGTTAGTTCTCTAGTACCAGATTTTTTTCAAGTATAAATTTCTTCAGTCTTTACTGTGAAGTCAAATGGCTTCCAAGTTGAGGAATATTTAGTTTTCTTAGAATTCTGTGACAAGAGGTTAGTAGGAGCACCAATCAGAAAACTGACTTTCTAGTAGGTACTTTGAATACACTGTCAAGAGGTAAGCCCCCAACCAAAGCAGTGGGAACGGAAGANGCCATTTGAGGAATATTTATTTTTCTTAGAATTCTGTGACAAGAGGTTAGTAGGAGCACCAATCAGAAAACTGACTTTCTAGTAGGTACTTTGAATACACTGTCAAGAGGTAAGCCCCCAACCAAAGCAGTGGGAACGGAAGAAAATGATCAGACACTTACATGAACAGTCAAGACTATTTTAGTTAACCTGATCAAAAGCGGGCAAGACTGTGAAAGAGGAAAGTGAGTCAATACACCATACAAGCTTTTAGCCTGAGCAGTTAGGTAGAATATAAAAATGTAAGCAAAGGTTTGCAAAAGATGAATTTTTCTTTGTTCTTGAGTTTAAATGTGCAATCCTCAGAAGAGGGCAAAACAAGTGGAAACATAAGCCTGGAGTTGAGAGGAAGAATTAGATTCCAGAGTTATCAGCAGGCAAGTATGTGATGGTCAGATTCTAGGAGATAGGTACTATCATCAAGGGAAGTAATAAAACAGGAAAAATACAATTCTGAATGGTCTGAAAATTTGAAGGATGAAGAACTGCCACAAAAGCCAAAGGAAAAGGTAAATGAGGAGAGGTGCTCATAGGAGCAAATGCTGAAGAATAATTTCATTGGTTCAATCTGAGACAATGATGGTTGCAGTCTTGGTAATCAAAACTATTGTGAAGAGAGAAAAATTTAAGATTAGTATCATAAATATTCAGTTCTTAAAAAGGAGGAAATTTTGAAAGACTTAAAATGTACCCTTGGCACTTTGCTCAGGACCTACACCAGGAGGTCAACCTTACAGATCACATGGTGTTCAAGAAGTCTATTTAGATGAGGGTATAGAGGACAATCAATTTTAAAATAAAAACATCAGCTGTCACAAAAATAGTACAATTAAGAGGATCAGTCTGCAGAGGTTTCAATGGTCAGTGAGGAGTAAAGTAGTGACAACAGTGAACAATTTTTCACTTTGAAGAATGTCACTATTAAAATAAGGCAGAAGAAAAACTAGGCAGTAACTTGAAGGAGGAGGTTCTCAGAAAAAGCTGAGATTTTTTGTGCATGTTGGGGAGGGTAGGGGATTTTGTCTCTTAATAAATAATTTACCAACTCCTATGTGGAATTTTTGATTCTCATAAGTGAACCGTGATTAAATATTTAAGATGTAGTTTACCTGAGAAAAAGCAATGGCCAGGAATAGATGGACACGGCAACTCATTGGTAAGAAGGCATATAAAGAAGATTCTAGCAGTGATATTAAAGGAAGAACTTAAGAGTTTTAGAAAGGTTATGAAAGCACAGTAAAAGACTATCATAAAAAATGTAAAACACATGCATTCTTGAGAGCAGATCCTGCTCAAGGATATCAAGCAATAGCTTCTCACATGTATAACAAAGGAAGATTCAAGGAATTTCTGGAAATCCAGCAAGGAGACCACTAGAATACAGGCTCTACAAAGATAAGAACTTTTTATCCACTGCTGTATCCCCAGCCCTTGATTCACGGTTAAGTATTCAATTCTTTTCTGAACGAGTCAGTGAATACAGCTAACTCTGGATTATGGTTTCTGTCAGAAAAAGCTCTCATAATCAGACTTTATCCTAACACTCAGGGGAAAAATCAAGACTATCGCTGTTCTGTGACTGAGAAAAACTCTTAGCTTTGACAGAGGGTAAAAGGGTAAGGCCAGAGAATAAAATATCAGGGCAGGAGTAGGAAGCTTCCCAGGTGGCGAAATGGTAAAGAATCCGCCAACAATGCACGAGACGCAAAAGACACAGGGTGGATTCCTGGGTAGCCCTGTGAGTGCTCTAATGGGCACGTCCCCAGTTCTGTGTCTAGTCCTTAAAGTTCTGATATGAGCCAGACTCATTCTTGGGGCTTCCCTGGTGGCTCAGACAGTAAAGAATCTGCCTGCAATGCAAGAGACCCTGGTTTGAGCCCNGTGCTCTAATGGGCACGTCCCCAGTTCTGTGTCTAGTCCTTAAAGTTCTGATATGAGCCAGACTCATTCTTGGGGCTTCCCTGGTGGCTCAGACAGTAAAGAATCTGCCTGCAATGCAAGAGACCCTGGTTTGAGCCCTGGAGAAGGAAATGGCAACCCACTCCAGTATTCCTGCCTGAGAAATCCCCAAGTTAGAGGAGCCTGGCCGGCTACAGTCCATGGGGTCGCCAAGAGTCAGATGTGACCAAGCACGAACACACTCAGCAAGCCTGAATGCCTATAGAATCCAGGTGGATTACAGGCAAATGAAGTAAGCCGGTGAGCAAATTAGAGCTTACACACCATCCAAAGGGGCTGCCTCTATTCAGCTCCAGCCAACATTTGCTCTATCAAAATAGCAGTCCAGTATGGCCAGATCTTACGATTTCAAAGAAACCTCAAAAAAAAAAAAAAAAAAATCAGCTTTGCAGTATCTAATATAAGTACTGGTAAATTATAAAGCCCCCTTAAAAAAAAAACACTCAGGGCCAAAGAAGACACACCTGCAGGCAACAAGTGAGCCATGGGCTTCCAGTCTGCAGTTCGATGTGGCAAACAGACAAGCTGGAGCTGATCTACAAGAGATTAAGGAGTGCCAAAAAGATGGCAATGGCTCAAAGAAGTAGACTAACATAGCTCAATACACTGCTCTCAGGGAGTCACTTGAACTATTTAAGAAACTAGCTGGTAGAGAATTATGAAAAAACTACATCCTTCTCACCATGAAATAGCCCAAATCACTAGGAAAGCAAACAAATGAGATACCATTTGTGGCTGTTAAGGTAAGTATCCTTAAGAGTTACTCAGCTACTCAAAGCTCTCAAATGGTTCCTTTCTTCTCTAAGCCAAAAACAGTTTTGGGGCAAGAATCCAAGCTGCTCTCATTTCTACTTTACATGATTGATGGCCCATTCCACCCCTAGTCAACTGCTCTTCCTGCCATGCCTGTACTTTCCCCTCTCCAGCTCCAAAGCTCTTTCCTAATGCAGACTAAGATGCATGAAGTTTCTAAAATATGGAATAAAAAGTTCTCCTATATCTTCTATCAAATATAGAAGTAAAGTCCCTCCAACTCTCACCCCTAAAGCAACAAAAAAGGTGTGCCACCATTAGTTGATCAGGGACTTTTCAAATTAAAAAAGATGACACACACCCACCGGAACAGCTAAACTTAAAATAGTAAATACCAAGTGCTGATAAGGAATTAAACTAACTGGAAACCATACGGTACTCAATGAATACACTGGAATCAGTCTTTTTTGAAAAGTATTCAGCAGTTTTTACCAAACCTAGCTACCATATGTCTCAACAACTCCACTCCTAGATATATACCAAACACAAACAAGGACAAATATCCACCAAGACATGGACAAGAACAGCAGCCCCAAACATAACAGTCCAACTGTGAAAGCCAACCAATCATCATCAAATGTTCACACAGTGGACTGCCACGAGAATAAATCACCTCCAGCAACATGCTGCAATACTGATTGACTTTGATGTTGAATGAAAGAGAAAAATAAGTGTATTCTAATGTGACTCCATTTATATGAACAGAAGCAAAGTTACTGTTAGATCAAAATAGTGGTTACCTTTGGAGAGCAGTGGGCTTCCCTTGTGGTTCAGCTGGCCAAGAATCTGCCTGCAATGCAGGAGACCTGGGTTCGATCCCTGGGTTGGGAAGATCCCCTGGAGAAGGGAAAGGCTACCCACTGCAGTATTCTGGCCTGGAAAATTCCATGGATTGTATAGTCCATGGGGTTACAAAAAGTCAAGACACGACTGAGTGACTTTCACTTTGGAGAGCAGTAATGGGGAGGAGAGGAGACAGAGTGGGCTGTGGGGATGATGATAACGTTCCTTTTCATCATCTGGATGCCCAAGTATTTTCACTTTGTGAAACTTTGAGCTAAACTTGAGTTACACTGTTCCTTATAACTTACATGTCAAAAAATGAACAGGAGAGACAGGACTTATGCTAAAGTATTATCATTTCTTGAAACCAGAATGGTCCCTGCCCTATTTATCTACAATTAGTTACTATGCATTTACCATCACAATAATTCTTTGTATCCCAACCATGCTTGATTGTTTTCTCTTGATATTTAAGTCACACCAATTTCTAACATTTATATTATTGACAAAGATGAATCTGAAAGTTCTTTATACCTAAACACTTTATCAAAACTTCCTACACTTCTATATGACCGTTAACTAGAACCAGAAACACTTCTATTTTAACACAACAGAGCCCAGATGTGTACTTCTTAACATTCAAACACCTACCACAATTAGTCCACAGCAAAACCATTCACTGTTTAATTTACCCTAAAGTTACCAGTGAATATCCAGCTGACCTGCTAAAATCAAATTAAAAATTAACTTTTCCAGGCCACTATTCTATAGGTCGTCCATAAAGTCAGGACACAGACTTCAGTTTTATAGACCGAAGATGTCCTTGACCACTGTAAATTTATTAAATTATAGATGGTGGAAATACAGCAGTTAACAAAATAGACAAGACTGTCTACTCTCAAGCTTACGTTCTGATACCTTGACTGTAATAACTACCTCGAATATAATAAATACATACCTGAATCACTTTTGTTTCCTCATGATTTCAATACATTTATGTTTTTATGTGCGGTACAGAAAGCACACCAGCATACTGATAAATGATGTAATAACCACATTCTTTCAGTAATACTAAATTAGAGTTGTAGTAAAAAGGTGTACTTACCGTATAATTAGAAGAATAACTTGATGGGTAGAATTCAGGGGCGTTTACAGACAGCTTAGACATTAATACAGGAGCTACAACCACCTGGGGTTTAGCCATTGCTGACTCTGAATTCTGCTGTGGGATGTTATCCGGCGAACTAGATGGAGCTCTCAGGGGCCTCGTTTGTTCTGAGAAAGGAAAAAAAAAAATTGGTGTCAGATGCTTTCATTCCTTTGGATAACAACTTACATACACGGAAAAGCCATCTGAGCAAGACTGGTTTCTAAGTCAAACAAGAACCATCACGAAATTTAAGGTTATCGCCAGGATAGCTGCAGAGAGCCTGAAAAAAGGAACAATAGACTTGCTTTAATCATTTTGTGAACATACTGCTTTCTAAACAAACACTTATTTTTCCTTTTTTCTTTTTTGAAGAGTCGGTTAAAAAGAGGTGGGTGCCCGCCTCAGGCCTCCCCCTCGGGGGCTAGGGAGGGGGAGGCTAATTTTACTTCCTCCCGGGACAGGAGAACTCGGAGGGCGCCACGGGCCCCTCCCCCCGCCGGGGCGCACAAAGGATTCCGGCGGCCACCTTCCAAACCCGGTTCTGGGCCCGTCCCCACCCCGAAACAACCGGGCCCTTAGGGGAACGCTCTCGGGGACGCGGGGGGTAAAGAGGGGGCAGCGCGCCTCCCTCGGGGCGCGCGGAGGGCCGTGGTGGGGGAAGCGTTGGCCCAGGAGGACGGGGTCCCCTAGAGCGGCTCCGTACCTGGGAGCGCCCCGGGCCGGGCAGGCCGCTGGGGGCCGGCGGGGACCTCGCACTGGGCCCCTGGCGGCGGGGCCGTCCTGGGCTGGCGCAGCGGCGGCGGCTGCAAGAAGCCCGGAGCTTTGGGTTGAGGCGGCGGCGGCGGCGGCTGGTGCCGCGGCCGCTCAGCAGGCCCCGCTCCGTTCGGGAAACCAGCGCCCTCAGGCCCGCCCCCTCCGCGGCCCGGGCCCCGGCTCCGGCCCCGACCAGCACCTGGGGCCCGATCGAAACCGTCCGACATGCTCCTCCTCCTCCTCCGGGGGCCGCTGCTGCTGCGCTCGGGAGAGGACACGAGGGGAGGCGCCGCGGGCCGGCTCTCGCCGCGGCTCTCACTCAGGCCTCATGGAGGAGGAGGGCGGCGGGTCCCCGCTAGGCTCCTCGGCGCTTCGGGCGGGCGGAGCGGACTGCAGCTAGAGCAACCCCCGAACCCGCCGCTCCGGAGCGCGCGCCCCCCGCGGCTAGCCTCGGCTTCCCGACTCTCCCCCCAAATCCGGCTCCCCCGCCTCCGGCGCGGCGGGGTCGAAGGCGGGTCACAGCGGCCCCCCGCGGCCCGGAGGCCCCGGGCGCGCCGGCCTCGGCTCCTCCCGTTCGCGGCAGGCGGGCTGGCAGCAGCGGCCCAGCAGGCGGTCCAGCGAGCGGCGCCTAGGCCGCGGGGGCCGGGCGGGGGGCTGAACGGGGCGCTTACCCCTGCTAGGCCCAGCCTGCGCCGTGGTTCTCGGGAGAGATGTGCGAGACTGACGGTTGAGGCCAGGAAATAAATAAATTATGGGGGGAGGGGGCGTGGAGCCGGCGCCAGGGTTCGCGGACGCGCACTTTCCGGGGGCGCGCAGGTGTGTTCAATGTGCGGGCGCAGGCGAGACCCGAGGACTGGCGGGCAGCCGGGCAGTGGAAGCTCCTCTGCCACCTGCTACGATAGCCGCGGGGGAAGGGAGGAGGAACAGAACCGAAATACGCCTCCCACCCCCGCTCCTCTCAATTCACTGTAGGTGTTTATCACAGTAGGTCACAGTGTGACCAGGCTTTACTCTCTTCTCTTTTACCCTCCAGAAATTTTAAGAAAATACACTACCTTTCAATGAAATTCCTCTCTTTTTCGTTTTCTGCCAGTGCTGTCTAATCAAAATATGAGAGCCACAAATGCAAGCCACTTACATAATTATAAATTTTCTAGAATGCACCTTACGCGAGTGAAAAGAAACAGGTGAAATTAATTTACATATCATTTACTTAAACAAGTAGATCCCAAATGGTATCATTCCAACATGTAATTAATAAAGATATTAGATTTTTTTAATACTAATCAAAATCCAATGTGTATTCTAGGCTTCTGGCATATCTCAGGATGAAGCCATCTGAAGTGCTCAGTAGCCCTCTGAGGCTAGTTGCTATTGCACTGCACAACAAATTTCTATCCATTATTTATGTGTAAATTATTGTTTTTTAAAAACCAGCTTTGATGGTGCTAAAGCCAAATGAGGGAAAAATGTAAGTAATAAAAAGGAGGAAAAAAAAGATTTTTTCACTATGAAATTGNTTGCTATTGCACTGCACAACAAATTTCTATCCATTATTTATGTGTAAATTATTGTTTTTTAAAAACCAGCTTTGATGGTGCTAAAGCCAAATGAGGGAAAAATGTAAGTAATAAAAAGGAGGAAAAAAAAGATTTTTTCACTGTGAAATTGAAATTCAATTCACAAATTGATTGTAGCCCTGTATTTTAAGCAAGGCTTAATGTTTTTCAATTTTGTCATCTTGAGAATCATTTGTTAGGAAAAAAGAAACCTGTTAACAATTTCTTTGTCTTGCTAATAAAGAAAACATTGACGTCTTCACCTAAATGAAGGAGGAAAATAGCTCTGATGAAGGCGTGCATTCTCATTCCTGTCCACTCTGTGCAACCTCATGGACTATACCCCTCCAGGCTCCTCTGTCCATGAGATTCTCCAGGGAAGAACACTGGAGTGGGTTGCCATTTCCTCTGCCAGGCGATTTTCCCAGCCCAGGGATGAAACCCACATCTTCATCTCCTGCATTGGCAGCCGGATTCTTATCATGGAGGCACCTGTAAAACCCTAATGAAGGCAATCACGAATAAATGATTAACACTGTTGATTGTTGGCAAAAATAAGTCAGGAATGGAAGCCAGGAAAAAATGTGGTTCCTCAGTGCTGAGAAAGAATGTAGGGTTCAAAGTAGGCCAGAAGTTGGTTTGGATCCTGGTTTAGACCCTTAATGCCTGGGTGGTCTTGGGTAAGTAAGGGATTTAGCTTCTCTGAGCCTCAGTTTCCTCAGCTATGAAATAAAAAGTATCCTGTAGCACTAGGTATATATCACAAAGACAAGATTACAATTTCAAAATTAGATGAGATAATGCCAATAACATAAAAATTCATTCTTTTAGGTGGTCGTCACTTCTTGCCTGGACTTTTCTGTTGTGTAGGAAAGCCCCACAAACTGTATGCTCAACGACAGAGTTATCCTGTATGTTCCACCAAAGTAGCTGATCCAATCCTGTGCCAGACTTTTGTTTGCATTTATCCCTCTTTTCTCCCCTTAGAACTTGATGGCTAGCTCCTTTTCCATATCTAAGATGTTTTTATCTGAGAATGAGGCTATTCTGCATCCATGGTGAAATCAGGTTATCTTTATAGCCCCTTTTGTTAGATAATTTAGATGTTGCTCTTTCAGTTCAGTCGCACAGTCCTGTCGGACTCAGCGACTCCATGGACTGTAGCACACCACGTCTCCTTGTCTATCACCAGCTCCTGGAGCTTGCTCACACTCATGTCCCTTGAGTTGGTGATGCCATCCAACCATCTTGTCCTCTGTCGCCCCCTTTTCCTCTTGCCTTCAATCTTTCCCAGCATCAGGGTCTTTTCCAATGAGTCTCNTTAGTAAATTATATGTACTGATGTAATTTTAAGCCACAAATATAATACATTTGGTTTAGGTTGCTCCACAATCCAGACCAGCAAAAATACTAATGCACTTATAAGATAGGGAAGTTCATCTATGAATATCTTTAGGGTAGAATTTAACTAGGTCCATTCAAACTAGTAAATTCATTACATTAAAATGGATCATTAAAAAATCTCACAATCAACAACAACCAAAAAAAAAATTCTATATGCCCATATATATACACAGAAGAAAGTTTTCTTTGATTGAAATTTTAATAAAAAGTCCAATATATGTACAACGTCTTTTCAAAATTTATTACCAAATCAAGATTAAAATGTTGCTGTTTCTCCATTTACATTGCTGGCACAATTTTCCTTTTCTCTCTCTGTCTGTTTTTACCCTAGTCTTTTTTCAGGTAGAACACATTGTGCAGATTTTTTGAGACTGGTTTTCAATGTGACACAGATGATAACTCTGAATTTGTATTACATCAGTTATTTCCATTTTGCCTCTAGACTATGATCCCAAACAACACAAAATGTTACTATTTAATTTTACAATAAGCCATTTGCACAACTTTTTCCTTTTTTTTTGTGCAACAGCTATATTAATGGAGCTGCTAGAAAGGTCTGAAGATAGACATAAAAATGAAAATGACACATCAATGAGGATTTAATTTTTCAATTATTTAAAATGTGCTTGTTAGGTTTGCTTTTAGATAGAAACAGATGAAATGATGGAAAGACTGTGGAGTGACACATCATTTACACTAATCACTTAATGTAATCCTGAAATTTAACTAATGTTCATTTTTCTGTTAAATATGGGCTTTGTGTTGTTGAGGCCAGTGTGAGAAAAGCGAGAGAGACTCCATCTTGAAGCCTGTCATCCATCTTAAAGGCAGGATGTGAACTAGGCCTGGACCCTGCCCAAGAGTGAGGAAACCATTATTGGTAAAAACCAGGTCTCCTGGAGACTTCCCTCCCTGTAGAAGACAAACAGAGATTATAGCTGAGGTCAGGCCGCCCCTGTTAGATTAACCATGGAGACATACCCCTTGATGTATAATCGTTGTGTCCCCACCCCCCACCCCTCTCCTTTAAACTTAATTGTTTGTTCTCCTAGCACCTACTTGTTGCAAAACTCAATCACATACAACAGAGGTCGGTAACATGTAACCAGTCATTGGGGGTGGGGTAGGTTATAAAACTTGGGCCTCTCAGAAACATCAGTTAGGAACTGATTCCCCTTGGACCCACTGGTGTAATAAACTGTACTCCACTGTCTTGAGTGTCCTCCGAGGTGTGTTTTGTGACTCTGGATTCCACAACAGTGTCACTTCCTTTTGAAGGTGAAATTATTTTTCTTCTGACAATTTGGCTAAAAGGAATGAGTTAGCACTCTATATTTCAAACTTGACAATACATATGTATTTTTCCTTTCTAGAAAAATAAATGTAAATAGCAGATGACTTTGGTGCTAGTAGCTTTTATTACTTAAAATTTGGGGGCATTTAACTTTTGGAATTTACTAGCTTACTAGTTTCCATGTTTTTCTCCTTAGGACATATTTTGCTTTGTCTCTGCAGATCTAATGTTACTATAAAATGTTTTATGTTATTTTTTGAAATTTTAAAATATTACATATGTCTGTCANTTTGGAATTTACTAGCTTACTAGTTTCCATGTTTTTCTCCTTAGGATATATTTTGCTTTGTCTCTGCAGATCTAATGTTTTATGTTATTTTTTGAAATTTTAAAATTTTACATATGTCTGTCAATCAGAATTTATCAAAATGAGATAATCAGTAGCATCACCAAAGCAAAGAAGCTGGATATTTTTATTGGTTTGTGTAGCTTTGTGTGAGCAGTGAGGAGTGGTTGGTAAATAAATGATCACTATCTTCACTTCCCTAGTGGCTCACATGGTAAAGAATCTGCCCGCAATACAGGAGACCTGGTTTGATTCCTAGGTTGGGAAGATCCTGTGTAGCTTTGGGTAAGCAATGAGGAGTGATTGATAAATAAATGGTCAGTAGCCTTAGAATTTTATAAAATTCTGGAAATATTTTTAACTATATGTATACAGAGAGAAGATCTTAGTACCTTCACCAGGAATTGAACCTTGACCCTCAGCAGTGAGAGCATGGAGTCTTAACCACTGAACTGTGAGGGAATTCCCACTGGATATATTTTTCTGGTGAATAGATATCTAGGCCTTTTGAACCTGACCTGTAAGGACCTAAGTTCCCTTACAGAAATAAAAATACAAAAATCTATGATAATGAACAGTATCCAAAAATGGTCTTAGTTTTAAGGAAGATATGACTGTATAAAATCAGTGATCTTTGCTAAGTGAACATTTAATTTTTTACCTGTGTTTTATTTGTTCATTCATTCAGTGCAAGTACTTTATAAGCATCTAGCATGCAACAGGCTCTAGGCTGCACTCTATGAGCAAAACTTATACCACTCTTCTTAAAAATCTATGTTTAATGATAGACACATGTATTAAGAGTCAATAAGAGCACATTATAGCACATTGCAATAAATGCTATTACAATAGTAATAATAAAAATAAAAGGGACACTTAATAGAAGCAACTGACCCAGACTTAGAAAGCTTCCTGAGAGAAGTGATTTGTCACCTGAGAATTGCAAGTCAGGTAGGAGTTTGCCAAAGAGGGGATATGTGAGGAAGGGGCAAAGGAGGAAGGTTTCCATAAAAATGAAACAACATGCTTTGAGAAAATTGCANCTCAGTGCTGAGAAAGAATGTAGGGTTCAAAGTAGGCCAGAAGTTGGTTTGGATCCTGGTTTAGACCCTTAATGCCTGGGTGGTCTTGGGTAAGTAAGGGATTTAGCTTCTCTGAGCCTCAGTTTCCTCAGCTATGAAATAAAAAGTATCCTGTAGCACTAGGTATATATCACAAAGACAAGATTACAATTTCAAAATTAGATGAGATAATGCCAATAACATAAAAATTCATTCTTTTAGGTGGTCGTCACTTCTTGCCTGGACTTTTCTGTTGTGTAGGAAAGCCCCACAAACTGTATGCTCAACGACAGAGTTATCCTGTATGTTCCACCAAAGTAGCTGATCCAATCCTGTGCCAGACTTTTGTTTGCATTTATCCCTCTTTTCTCCCCTTAGAACTTGATGGCTAGCTCCTTTTCCATATCTAAGATGTTTTTATCTGAGAATGAGGCTATTCTGCATCCATGGTGAAATCAGGTTATCTTTATAGCCCCTTTTGTTAGATAATTTAGATGTTGCTCTTTCAGTTCAGTCGCACAGTCCTGTCGGACTCAGCGACTCCATGGACTGTAGCACACCACGTCTCCTTGTCTATCACCAGCTCCTGGAGCTTGCTCACACTCATGTCCCTTGAGTTGGTGATGCCATCCAACCATCTTGTCCTCTGTCGCCCCCTTTTCCTCTTGCCTTCAATCTTTCCCAGCATCAGGGTCTTTTCCAATGAGTCTCTTCTTGGCATCAGGTGGCCAAAGTATTGGAGTTTCAGCTTCAGCATCAGTCCTTCCAATGAATATTCAGGGCTGATTTCTTTTAAGATTGACTGGTTTGATCTCCTTGCAGTCCAAGGGACTCTCAAGAATCTTCTCCAACACCACAGCTCAAAAGCATCAGTTCTTCAGTGCTCAGCTTTCTTTATAGTCCAACTCTCACATCTATGCATGACTACTGGAAAAACCATAGCTTTGGCTAGATGGACCTTTGTTGGCAAAGTAATGTCTGTCTCTGCTTTTTAATATGCTGTCTAGGTGTGTCATAGCTTTTCTTCCAAGGAGCAAGTGTCTTTTAATTTCCTAGATGCGGTCACCATCTGCAGTGATTTTGGAGCCTAAAAAAATAAAGTCTGTTACTGTCTCCATTGTTTCCCCATCTATTTGCCATGAAGTGATGGGACTGGATGCCTTGATCTTCGTTTTCTGAATGGTGAGTTTTAACCCAACTTTTTCACTCTCTTCTTTCACTTTCATCAAGAGGCTCTTTAGTTCTTTCTTGCTCTCTGCCATAAGGGTGGTGTCATCTGCATTTCTGAGGTTATTGATATTTTTCCAGGCAATCTTGATTCCAGCTTCTGCTCCATCCAGCCTGGAGCACATGGAGCATGATGGACTCTGCATAGAGGTTAAATAAGCAGGGTGACAATATACAGCCTTGATGTACTCCTTTCCTCATTTGGAACCAGTCTGTTGTTCCATGTCCAGTTCTAACTGTTGCTTCTTGACCTGCATACAGATTTCTCAGCAGACAGGTCAGGTGGTCTGGTATTCCCATCTCTTTAAGAATTTCCCGCAGTTTGTTGTGATCCACACAGTCGAAGGGTTTGGTGTTGTCTTTTGCCTTCTGCCTATTTACTGTTACATAACTTTAGCCCTGTTATGGTATAGGAAAAGTGGACCTGGGGACAAACAGGAATGAATTTTCTACATAGCTGTTGCTCTGATTTTTAGTCCTTCAGACTTGGGCTGGAATTACACTACTAACTTTTCTTGGTTTCCAGCTTGCGGACAGTAAATCATGAGACTCCTCAGCCTCCATAATCACATAAGCCAATTCGCATTATAAATTGTAGCCATCTCTATATCTATCTTCTGTTAGTTATATTTCTCTGAAAAGCCCTTAGACAGAAATTGATGCTGAGAAGTGTGGTGCAGCTGTAACAAATACCAAAAAAATGTGGTAGTGGCTAGTGAACTGGTTGATGGGTAGAGACTGCTTGTGATTTCTTTTTTTTTCACTGCATGAAATGTGTGGGATCTTAGTTCCCAGAACAAAGAACTTGCCCCCTGCAATGGTAGCATGGAGTCTTAATCACTGGACTGCCAGGGAAGTCCCTGGTAGTGATCTTATACAAGCTATAAAAAGTCAATATTGCCATGAAGGGACTGTTAAAGGTAATTCTGATGACAGCTCAGAAAGGAAAGAGGAGCACTGTAGAGAAAGCTTCCATCTTCTTAGCGAATACAAATAATCACACACAGAGTGTTGATAGAAATATGGATACTAAAGATGATTCCAGTCATGTCTCAGAGAGAAATAAAGATGTCATCGGACAGTGGCAAAAAGACGTTCTGTATTACAAAGTGGTAAAGGTCCTCTCCAGCTGTGAAAGTGTGAAACCGGTTCAGTGATGTTTCTACCTAGTCTATGGTATTTTGTTAAAGCAGCCCAAATTAAGCCTTTACCCAGAGAAATGAAGATTTATGTCCACACAAAAACTGGTACCCAAGCTTTTATAATAGCTCATAATAGTCCCACACTGGGAATAATATAAATCCTTTAACAGATGAATGGCTGAACTGTGGTATTCACACCATAAAATACCACTCAACAAGAAAAAGGAAAAACCCCTGATAAATAGAACTTTGATGCCTCTTGAGGGATTATGCTGAACTTAAAAAAGAAAGTAATCTTCAAAGGTTATTGTATGATTCCATTTGTACAACTTCTCTCAGTGAGGCAGCAGTGAGCGGTGACTAGAAGTGAGACCCTAATTCTCTGCCCAGGAACCGAACGTGGGCAACCTGTGTGAAAACCAGGAATTCTTGCCACCAGATCAGCAAGGGCTACAGGCTAGAAGCTAATTTTCCTGGGATCTTTGTGCCCCACTGCAAAATGCATTTATCACGGAGGCAGAAAATGTAAATGCAGGTACGAAGCTTATTATTAGAGACATAGCATAGCAACAAGTGGGAGAGCACAGAGAGAAATGGTTTGTTTAGTTAAGACAGAAGCAAGGAGAGATACACACCCAGGGAGAAAGGCTGTGGGTGTGCCCCCTTGTGAGATGGAGCACAGTAAGGAGACAGTTAAGTCACTTATATAGGGCAGTTCTTCTGAGTCTTTGTCTTGCTTCAGACCAATTATCTGGTCTCTTTTTTCATACCTGGCCTATCCTAGGACATGCACCTGAGTGCACATGCACCCCTCAGCCAAGGTGGATCTTGAAACGAAGGCTTTTAAAAGGAGCAAGACTTATTATGGCCTGGCATTATTCCTTGGCTTCTGACCCACAAGGGGACTTTCTGCCCATGTGTAGTGTCTCCCTCTTCCCAAAAGAAGAGGGAGCTGCGATCCCTTAATCCTTTACTCAGAAAGAGTTTTGCCCCTCTTTGTCCTTACCATGACTATTACCTTGACTATTGCCATGACTATTACCTTGACTATTGCCATGACTATTACCCTAAGGTGTTTATAAGGACAAACACTGACTATTTACCCTCTTTCTGTTGTTACTTCCATTTTGGAGGGCAAACAGGAGGGTGATTGTAAGTGCCTTCACTGGAGGCCACCTGTCTCTTGTCTCAAGAAATAACTGTTAGTTATTAAGTACCCAACCTGAAGCCCACTTCTTCATGACCCATGAAATAAAAACAGGAGGCCAGTTGTAAATGTCTAACCTGAAGGCCATCTATGTCCTACATCACAACTTTGAAATGACAATATTATCGAATCTCTTACTACTATATAGTAGAAGTGACAAATAGATTCAAGGGATTACATCTGATAGAGTGCCTGAAGAACTATGGAAAGAGGTTCATAACATTGTACAGGAGGCAGTGACCAAAACCATCCCAAAGAAAAAGAAATGCAAGAAGGCAAACTGGTTGTCTGAGGAGGCTTTACAAATAGCTAAGAAAAGAAGAGAAGCGAAAGGCAAAAGAGAAAAGGAAACATATGCCTATCTGAATGCAGATTTACAAAGAAGAGCAGAGAGATAAGAAAGCCTTCTTAAGCGAATACTGCAAAGAAACAGAGGAAAACGATACAATGGGAAAGACTAGAGATCTCTTCAAGAAAACTAGAGATACCAAGGGAACTTTTCATGCAAAGGTGGGCACATTAAAAGACAGAAACAGTAAGGACCTGAAAGAAGCATAAGAGATTAAGAGGTGGCAAGAATACATAGAAGAACGGTACAAAAAAGATATTAATGACCCAGATAACCATGATGGTGTGGGCACTCACCTAGAGTCAGACATCCTGGAGTGAAGTCAAGTGGCCCTGAGGAAGCATCACTATGAACAAAGCTAGTGGAGGTGATGGACTTCCAGCTGAACTATTTCAAATCCTAAAAAATGACGCTGTTAAAATGCTGCACTAAATATGCCATAAATTTGGAAAATTCAGGAATGGCTACAGGACTGGAAAGATCAGTTTTCATTCCAATAAAGAAGGGTAGTGCCAAAAATTGTTCAAACTATCGCACAATTGCACTCATCTCACACGCTAGCAAGGTAATGCTCAAAATTCTCCAAGTGAGGCTTCAAAAGTACGTGAACTGAGATCTTCCAAATGTATAAGCTCCATTTGGAAAAGGCAGAGGAACCAGAGCTCAAATTGCCAAAATCCGCTAGATCATAGAAAAAGCAAGAGAATTCCAGAAAAACATCTGCTTCACTGATTACGCTAAAACCTTTGACTGTGTGAATTACAACAAACTGGAAAATTCTTAAAGAGATGGGAGTAACAGGCTACCTTACCTGCCTCCTGAGAAATCTGTATGCAGGTCAAGAAGCAACAGTTAGAACCAGACATGGAACAACAGACTGGCTCCAAATTGGGAAAGGAGTACATCAAGGCTATATACTGTCATCCTTCTTATTTAACTTATATACAAAGTACATCATGCGAAATGCCAGGCTGGATGAAGCACAGGCTGGAATTGAGATTGCCGGAAGAAATATCAACAAACTCAGATATGCAGTTGATACCACTCTAATGGCAGAACATGAAGATAAAGCCTCTTGATGAGGGTAAAAGAGGAGAGTGAAAAATCTGGCTTAAAACTCAACATTCAAAAAACTAAGAGCATGGCATCTGGGCCCATTACTTCATGGCAGATAGATGGGGAAACAATGAAAACAGTGACAGACTTTATTTTCTTGGACTCCAAAATCACTGCAGATCGTGCCCCATGAAATTAAAAGACACTTGGAAGAAATGCTGTGAACAACCTAGGCAGCATATTAAAAAGCAAAGACATCACTTTGCTGACAAAGTAATAGCTTTGCCATATAGTCAAAGCTCTGGTTTTTCCAGTAGTCAAGTATGGATGTGAGAGCTGGACCATAAAGAAAGCTGAGCACTGAAGAATTGATGCTTTTGGAGTGTGGTGTTGGAGAAGACTCTTGAGAGTGCCTTGGACTGCAAGGAGATCAAACCAGTCCATCCTAAAGGAAATCAATCCTGAATATCCGTTGGAAAGACTGATGCTGAAGCTGAAGCTCCAACACTTTGGCCACCTGATGCCAAGAAGAGACTCATTGGAAAAGACCCTGATCCTGGGAAAGACTGAAGGCAGGAGGAGAGGGGGACGACAGAGGACAAGATGGTTGGATGGCATCACCGACTCAATGGACGTGAGTCTGAGCAAGCTCCAGGAGTTGGTGATGGACAAGGAAGCCTGGCATGCTGCAGTCAATGGGATCGCAGAGTCAGATAGGACTGAGCAATTGAACAACAACAGCAACTATGTTCAGAGGATGACCAAATTAGAAGTTTAGTGACTGAACAACGACAATAAAGATGGAGAATGTCTTAGTGATTGCCAGGGGTTAAGTGGGAGGTGGCATTTGGAGAAAAGTAGGTATCGTTATTAAAAAGGTGACATGTAATTAAATTGCATAAAACATGGACTGTAGCCCACCAGCTTCCTCTGTTCATGGGATTCTCCAGGCAAGAGTACAGAAGTGGTTAGCCATTCCCTTCTCCAGGGAATCTTCCCAAACCAGGGAACAGATCTGGGTCTCTGGCATTGCAGGCAGATTCTTTATTGTCTGAGCCATCAAGGAAGCCCACTTAAGTGTGGCTATTAAAAAGGTGACACGTGATTAAATTGCATAGAACTAAATACATGTGCGCGCGCACGCACACACACAAATGAATGCATGTAAAACTAAGGTAAGTGGATTATTACAGTTTCCTGGATGTGATACTGTATTATTTGTTGCTGTTTTAGTCACCACATTGAGTCCAACTCCTCCTGCAGTCCTTTGTAGTCTCAAGGACTATAGCCCATCAGGTTCCTCTGTCCATGGAATTCTGCAGGCAGTAATACTGGAGTGGGTTGCCATTTCTGACCCAGGGATCGAACCTACGTCTCCTGCATTGACAGGTGGATTCTTTACCAACGAGCTGCCTGGGAAGCCCTTTAGTATTATAGTTCTGCATATTTATGCATGATATCACTATCAAGGGAAACTGAATAAAGGTTAAATAAAAGCTCTTATTTCTTACAACTGTATATAGATCTAAAATTATGTCTAAGTTGTTTCATTTTGTTCCATCACTCCCAACTCTTTCCTATCTAATTCTGTTCACTCTTTCCTGCCCAAATCATCATGACAAGTTATATATCATGGCAACATTATAAATTTTGGGGGGTCTCATCAACAGAGAAGAATTAGCTGATGTGTTGGTTCTCTTGGGTCTCATTTCTGTAAATTTTCTTCCTCTCCTAGTCTCTTGGGCCATCTATGAGATGTAGCTCTAGCCAGGCAGCACTCGGCTCCAATCTGGATTAGGGCTCCAATCCATCTTCAAGAGTCAGAATGCCGTCTGGAATCTCCCCCAACATTTAGTGTAGTCACTTGTTTAATGATGATCTATTAGCTGGACTGTAAATTCCATGAGGATAGGAATTCACTCATTTATTTGTTCATTCATTCAATAAGTATTGCATATCTACTAAGTGCCACGCTGTTCTAGGTGGTGAGGGTACTCAGAGGTGTGAGATTAGTAGGTACGACGTGTATGAAACTAGTAGCAGGAAGACCAGTTGGGTGGGAGCAGCAGAAAGCCTGGTGAGAAATGATAGTGGCTACTAAGATAGTGACTGTGGGGCTGAAGAGAGGAGCCAAATGCAAGAGATGCTCGGAAGAAGCTGACAGGTGCACGTAAGGCATTAAGGAAAAACGAGAGATAAAAATGACTCCAGGATTGCAACTTTGGTGCCTTAGTGGGAATACCAGCCGGAAGCAGACTTTCACTGAACAGTGGCCTCTCACTAATTCCATTTCGGAAATTTCATTTGGCACCTGGAGTGTAGAAGTAGAATTGTTAATTCAACAGGTAAGTCATGGACTTGGAGTTCAAAGGAATGTTGCCTAGAGTTATATATCTGATAGCTGAAGTCATAGGAAGAAATGAGATTACTTAAGCAAGTACTGCTGTGGTTCAGTGGCTAAATTGTGTCTGACTCGTGACTTCGTGGGCTGTAACACGCCAGGCTCCTCTGTCCTCCACTCCCAGAGTTTGCTCAAATTCATGTCCTTTGAGTTAGTGATGCAACCTAGTGATGGGTAGGTAGCATCACTTAAGGAAAGTATTGAATACATAGAGGCAGGAAAGGGAAGCACTAAGTTGAATGGCGAGGTTGAAGAAGAGGAATCTCTTTATTTGCATGCATTCTAGTCACTTCAGTCGTGTTTGACTCTGTGACCCCATGGATTGTAGCCTGCCAGTTTCCTCCGACCATAGGAATTTCCTGGCAAGGATACTGGAGTGGGTTTCTATGCCCTCCTTCAGGGGATCATCTGGACCCAGGGATCGAACCTGCCTCACTTAAGTCTCCTGCAATGCAGGCAAGTTCTTTTCTGTGGAGCCACTAGAGAAGCCTCCTTACTCTGCTTACGTAGAACTAAAACTGAGAATGTCAAGTAAAAGTATGATTCCTAAGAATCCAGGAAAGCACACCTGTTCCCTGAACTTGCGCACCTCTTCACAGGTGGCTGTGTGCTTATCTGAGGTCATTTACACAGCTGAATGAACAACTGCCTGTGGGAACCATGCCCTTCTTCCCCAAGAGATCTTCTGATTATAATTTGACTTTCTAGCTAAATTTGCATTTTGAGAAGAACAATAGCAACAATAATAACTAATATTTAGCAACTGCTCTGTTCCAGGTAAACATTTTACATGTATTATTCATTTAAATTATTCATCTTCTAAATCCTATGAGGTAGGTACTATTATTGATACTTACCCCACTTTATAGATAAAAACACTAAGATTCAGAGATGTTAATTTGCCTAAGATCACATAGTTAATGAGTAACTCAGTTTTATTAAGTCCAGAGTCCACATACTGAGTGAGTAGGCTATACTTTATCCCCAGAATAAGTGGATGACACTGATGCAAACAATCTGTTTTGCTTGGGTTATATTTCTCACTGTAGGTGAACAAATAGACATTCCAGTGATATTCGCATTGGGAATAATATAGATTTGTGAGTTATTTGAGTGCAGGCAGTTGTCAAGATTAGGAAGTATAGACAGATCTAAACCTGACTGTGAAATAAGCGAGAGAGATATGGGAAGTTTGCAGGGCAAGTGTATTAAAGACATTTTTGTTGCTTTTATTTTTCTTTTAAAGATGGGAGAAAGATTAGTTTGTTAGCTAAAAATAATGAGGTAAGGGAACACATTAGGGAAAGGGGGGAAATTGAGAGATTAAAGGACCAGAAGAGATAGCAGGTCACAAACTCAAAGTACAGTTCAGTTCAGTCGCTCAGTCATGTCCTGCTCTTTGCGACCCCATGAATCGCAGCATGCCAGGCCTCCCTGTCCATCACCAACTCCCGGAGTTCACTCAAACTCATGTCCATCGAGTCGGTGATGCCATCCAGCCATCTCATATTCTGTCGTCCCCTTCTCCTCCTGCCCCCAATCCGTTCCAGCATCAGAGCCTTTTCCAATGAGTCAACTCTTTGCATGAGGTGGCCAAAGTATTGGAGTTTCAGCTTTAGCATCAGTCCTTCCAATGAACACCCAGGACTGATCTCCTTTAGGATGGACTGGTTGGATCTCCCTGCAGTCCAAGGGACTCTCAAGAGTCTTCTCAACGCCACAGTTTAAAAGCATCAATTCTTCAGCGCTCAGCTTTCTTCATACTCCAACTCTCACATCCATACTTGACCACTGGAAAAGCAAGGAGAAATAAGAAAGCCTTCCTCAGACATTAATGCAAAGAAATAGAGGAAAAGAACAGAATGGGAAAGACAAAAGATCTCTTCAAGAAAATTAGAGATACCAAGGGAACATTTCATGCAAAGATGGGCTCGATAAAGGACAGAAATGGTATGGACCTAACAGAAGCAGAAGATATTAAGAAGAGGTGGCAAGAATACGCAGGAGAATTGTACAAAAAAGAGCTTCACAACCCGGATAATCACAATGGTGTGATCACTCACCTAGAGCCAGACATCCTGGAATGTGAAGTCAAGTGGACCTTAGAAAGCATCACTACGAACAAATCTAGTGGAGGTGATGGAATTCCAGTTGAGCTATTTCAAATGCTGAAAGATGATGCTGTGAAAGTGCTGCACTCAATATGCCAGCAAATTTGGAAAACTCAGCAGTGGCCACAGGACTGGAACAGGTCAGT
>SJYV01034337.1:1408511-1455660 GCA_006410875.1 Neotragus pygmaeus | reverse complement strand
GGAAACAGTGGAAACAGTGTCAGACTTTATTTTTTTGGGCTCCAAAATCACTGCAGATGGTGATTGCAGCCATGAAATTAAAAGACGCTTACTCCTTGGAAGGAAAGTTATGACAAAATTATAGACAACAGGAATATTAATAACTTCGGATGGGAGAAAAGCTATGTCACTAAGAAATGGAACCAGGTGCCTATGAATTACAGAAAAAGGGAGGGTCTGGAAACTTCAAATGATCTCTATGTTCTCAGTAAAAGAAGGGGAAATGTCTTTACTGTGAGAATGGGAGACTTAAAAGAAGGGCTTGAGGAGGGTGACGACAGTTGCAAAAGCTGCTGCAGGAGAAGAAGCTGAAGAGGAAGCGGTCGTGCTCACAGGAGGCCTGCTGGGTGGTTCAGAAAATCCAGCTGAGGTTGGAGACCAGGGACTTGTAAGGACAATACTGAAAAATTTTGCGATTTTTCTTGAGCAACTCTTCCCAACCTGATCTGAGATCTGAGAATCCTGTTAATGGGAGCCTAATTTCGTGATGCAGTTAAGGCAGAAGAGTAAAGACAGAAGGGGCTGTTCAAAGTTTAAGCTAGCTAAAGGAAGGATTGAAGAGAAAAGGCAGGTGATAGATGGAAAGGGAAAGAGGGATCAAAAGAAAGAAATGAGGGGAGTTGGAAAGAAAGAAAGTGGTTGTTCAAGCATGACACGTGAGAGTTAAAAATTTTAGAGGAAGTTCTGGCAGACAGTTGTAACATACAATATTGTACTAACTGCATGATTCAACTAATTAAACTGAAGTGCTTGCTGGCCAGCAGCAAGGTAATATAATAACTGGAGGTGCTATTTTCAGAATTGAAATTTGGCATTCGAAAGACCGTTAGGAACATCAATTTTTTTTTTTTTTTTAAGGAACACCAATGTTTATAAATGTCACATAAGAGGCATGTTCTGCTTCCCTGGTATTCACTGCCCTCTCTGTTGGCACGAGTTCAAAAAGCCAGTGCGTTCTTTCTGTTTCCACTCCTAGAGGATGCTCACGCGGTTTTCTTTTTACGTATAGCAGCGTCAAGTCTTAGTTGTAGCAGATGGGACCTCTGTTGTGGGCAGCTGGGCTCCAGAGAGTGTGGGCTCTGTAGTTGGAACATGTGGACCCAGTAGTTGTGGCGGGCAAACTTAGTTGCCCCATGGCATGTGGGATCTTAGTTCCCCAATCAGGGATCAAACCTTCATCCCCTGCATTGGAAGGGGGATTCTTAACCACTGGATCACCAGGAAAGTCCCAAGGTTTTCTTTCTTTTGACCAATATTTGTTGCCTGCCTAATAAAGCCAGACAATCTGTTAGGTGTTGATGACTCATCAACAACTAAGATGAAATATCCATCCTCAAGAAGTTTAAATGCAGCAATCAATAGGCAAAAATAATGCAGAATGATAAACACCATGATTATGTTAAAACTTGGGTGTCAATGGGAGACCACCTAACTCAACCTTGAGTAATCCAAAGAGGCTTCTGTGAGAAGGTGTCATCTAAAATGAAATAAAGGAGTAGTAGGTATAATCCCAGAGAAGGCCATGACACTCCACTCCAGTATTCTTGCCAGGAAAATCCCATGGATGGAGGAGCCTGGTGGGCTGCTGTCCATGGGGTCTGGAAGAGTTGCAGACGACTGAGTGACTTCACTTTCACTTTTCACTTTCATGCATTGGAGAAGGAAATGGCAACCCACTCCAGTGTTCTTGCCTGGACAATCCCAGGGATGGGGGAGCCTGGCGGGTTGCCGTCTATGGGGTCACACAGAGTCAGACACGAATGAAGCGACTCAGCAGCAGCAGCAGCAGCAGCAGCAGCAGCAGCAGCAGCAGGTATAATCCAGGCAGATGAATGGGGAGGGGGAAATAAGAGGGACTCAGTGTTCACAGAGACATCTCTGTCTCTGAGGGAGCCTCTGGGTTCCTTGTGTCCCTTGGTATCTTCATTCTTACAGGCCAATTATCCCCATACCTAGGGGACACTTCTACCAGGAATCATTGAACCAGAAGATTTATATTTAACTGTCAGTAATATTTCTTATTGATGTGTCTTTAGATATGTCAGCTGATCTCAAGTCAGTTTCTTCATCTTAAAACAGGAATAACAATACCTACTCTAAGAGTCCGGCACGACTGAGCGACTTCACTTTCACTTCAGAGTTAAGATGATCAAATGAAGTGACACACGTGAAAGCACTATGTAAACTGTTAAATGTTACATAGATCTTAACTGTTCTTAGTGTCCTAAGATGTCATGCCTTACGCTTTTATATTCATTATGGGGATTAAGAAACCAAAAGTCCTGTATCATTGCTACAGATTTACTGGTCCTTTTGAGGTCTGCCAAGTTTAAGCTCTGAAATAAATTGTTCTCTGAAGCTACTTAAAATGTTTGAGTTAATGCCATAAATTATTATCATTGGTCCTCTACTCAAAAGCCACTGCAGAGAAGATATGGCAGCTGAAGTATCATCTAGCAGTAGAGTGAGCAATGCCATCCTTAGAGTACATGGGCCATTCTATGGTAAAAAAGATCAATAGAGAGGAAAATCTGAAAATTAACAGGCCTAATAAATATTGCAGAATAAAGGTGAGATGGTGTGGTTGGAGGATGAAAAAGATCTTTACCTCCAAATTTAGGATGGCCTCTTGAACCATCAACATCTGCGTCACTCTACTTCAGAAAAGCCCCCCTAATGAAAAATCATTTCACAGAATTGGTTTCTTGTTTGGTAAATTCATTTGACAAATTCATGCCACAGGGGTGGAACAAGTGAATCTCTGCAACTTTTATATTAATTTTCTCCCTAATTTTACTAAGAAANACTCTACTTCAGAAAAGCCCCCCTAATGAAAAATCATTTCACAGAATTGGTTTCTTGTTTGGTAAATTCATTTGACAAATTCATGCCACAGGGGTGGAACAAGTGAATCTCTGCAACTTTTATATTAATTTTCTCCCTAATTTTACTAAGAAAAAAATTAAAAAATACATACAGCTAATTTGAGATAATTTTACACACTCGCCTGTGTGTGCTGTGTGCTTAGTCACTCAGTTGTGTCTGACTCTTTGCACCCTCATGGGCTGTAGCCCACCAGGTTCCTCTGTTCATGGGATTTTCCAGGCAAGAATATTGGAGTGGGTTGCTATTTCTTACACCAGGGGATCTTCCCAACCCAGGGATTAAACCCACTTCCCTTGTGTCTCCTGCATTGGCGGGCAGATTCTTTATCATTTCGCCACCTGGGAAGCCCCCACCTGAGTACCTACCACCTACTAATCAATTCTATCATTAACATTTTACTACACCTGCCAGGATAATTCTTTAGGTTAAATATTTTATATTGAGATAATTGTTGAGGCACATGCAATTGTAAAGAATAATACAAAGAGAATATTTGTTCTTTACCCAGTTTTCCTCAGTGGTAACATCTAGCAAAACTATAGTCCAATGGCACAACCAGGATATTGATGTTGTGATACAGTCAAGATACAGAACATTTTCATCATCTTAAGGATTCCTTCCTGTTGCCCTTGTATAGTCACATCCACTCTCACCTCTTCCTTAACTCTAGAAATTACCAATCTGTTCTCTATTTCCATAATTTTGTTACTTCAAGAATGTGTGGCATCATTCCGAATATAATCTTTTGGGACTGGCCTTCTTCTCTCAGCATAATTCTCTGTTGATTCATCCAAGCTGCTGTGTGTATCAATACTTTATTCTTTTTCATTGCTGAAAAGCATTCCACTGTAAGAATGTACAACAGTCTGTTCAACTGTTCACCTGTTGAAGAACATCTGGGTTGTTTCCAGTTTTGGATTATTATGAATAAGGCTACTATAAACATTGGTGTACAGGTTTTTATTTTTTATTTTTGCCACACTATGTGGCTTATGGGATCTTAGGTCCTCAATCAGAGATTGAACCCGGGCCCTCGGCAGTGAGAGCATCAAGTTTGAAACACTGGACCACCAGGAGATTACCAGTGTATAGGTTTTTGCAGAAACNTTTATTTTTGCCACACTATGTGGCTTATGGGATCTTAGGTCCTCAATCAGAGATTGAACCCGGGCCCTCGGCAGTGAGAGCATCAAGTTTGAAACACTGGACCACCAGGAGATTACCAGTGTATAGGTTTTTGCAGAAACATAAATTTTCATTTCTCTGGGATAGATGTCCAGGAGTGTAAAGACAGTAGTTACAAGTTTAGTTTTTTTAAAAAAATTTATTTATTTTTAATTGAAGGATAATTGCTTTATAATATTGCTTTGGTTTCTTTCTGGAGGTTTATGCTGTCGTTTAGAAGTTGCTCTGTAGGAGCTGTTCCATATTCTAATGAGTTTTTGATGTATTTGTAGGGAGGCAGGTGATCTCGTCTTACTCCTCTGCCATCTTCTTTTGTTCACAAGTTTAGTTTTTAAAGAAATCACCAAACTTTTTCCACTGATGGGTACCATTTTACATCATCATTAATAATATGTGAGTGACCTAGCCTCTCCTCTTCATTGCCAGCATTGGGTATTGTCACTATTTTTTTATATTAAACATTCATAGAGATGTGTAGTGATGTCTCATTGTGGTTTTAATTTTCATTTCCTTAATGGCTATTGACATTGAATATATTTTCATATGCTTAGATTGCTCTTTGGTGAAGTATCTTTTTATGCATTTTGCCCATTTTCTATTTGGATTTTTTTAATTGTTGAGTTTTGGAAGTTCTTATACTTTCTAGATACAAGTCCTTTGTAGAGCAGGAGGGAATTTTCTCAAGTCAAGTTTAAGACATCTGTGGATATCCCAGTGGAAATGGCCAGCTTGCGGTTGGCTGCATGTGTCTGGAGGTTAGGAGAGAGACTGGAGCAGAACATTAAGCTTTGAGAGTTGTGATAGCACAATTGACATTACACTGGAGGGAAGACAATATTAGAGACAAAGGGAAAGACGGTCAAGAGAACATTTGTACATTTAAATGGTGTAAGAACTGAGAACAAATAGTTAAAGAAATAGGAAGAGATAGGAGAGTGGTGAGATGAAAACCAGAAGCTGGTTTTTGCTTTACTGTAATGGGTATCACCTAGAATTAAAAAAAAAAAAAATCTACAAAGAGATGATACTCACAAAACTGCTTAAAAAGCAAGCAAACTAGAGTTTTCATCAAATGCAATATTTAAAAGTTAAGTAGAAACATGTTAACTGCTATTATGGAGTTTTACAATAACGTAGTTGGGTAATAGTAGCTATGCAATATATAGTTATATATTTTTTTAATAAAGTAAAGGGAAAAAATTCAATTAGGTTGAGTATTATAAAAGTAAACAAGTAAAATTCTAAAAAAGTAAATGAGGAAAATTCTTTTATTTATTAATACAAAACAACTTTTACCTGGATTTCCCCCAAATAGTTTGAACTTTCACCTTAAACTCAAGAACTGGTGAACCTACCCATGTTAAAAACAATAAGACTTTAGTTTGTAGTAGCCTTAAACATACAGACTGCTCCTGTAGTGGGTTGAACAGTGTCTCCCCAAAATTTGTGATCATGCTTATTTGATACCATCTTTGCAGACTTGAGATGAACCTTAAATCCACTGGCTGATGTCTTCACAAGGGAAAGGAGAGGGAGATTTGGGCACAGAGAGACACATAGAAGGGGTAGAAATGTGAAGAGGAAGCAGAGATTGGAGTAATGTGTCTACAAGCCAAAGAACACCAGCGACTGCTGACAACTAGAAGTGACTGCTGATAACCAGAAGCTTTCTCTACGTGCTAGGAGAGAGGTATGGGACATATTCTCCCTCAGAGCCCCCAGAGGAATCAACCCTGCTGACACTCTGATTTCAGACTTTTGGCCTCTAGAACTGTGCGCGAGTACATTTCTGTCATTTTAAGCTACCTGCTGCTGCTACTGCTAAGTCGCTTCAGTCATGTCCGACTCTGTGCGACCCCACAGACGGCAGCCCATTGGGCTCTGCCATCCCTGGGATTCTCCAGGCAAGAACACAGGAGTGGGTTGCCATTTCCTTCTCCATTTAAGCTACCTGCTGCTGCTGCTGCTAAGTTGCTTCAGTTGTGTCCGACTCCGTGCGATCCCATAGATGGCAGCCCACCAGGCTCCGCCGTCCCTGGGATTTTCAAGGCAAGAACACTGGAGTGGGTTGCCATTTCCTTCTCCAGTGCATGGAAGTGAAAAGTGAAAGTGAAGTCACTCAGTCATTTCCAACTCCTGGCGACCCCATGGACTGCAGCCTCCCAGGCTCCTCTGCCCATGAGATTTTCCAGGCAAGAGTACTGGAGTGGGTTGCCATTGCCTAGGTTGCAATAATTTGTTATAGCAGCCTTAGGATACTAATGCAGCTCCTCAGTTCAGTTTAGTCGCTCAGTCGTGTCTGACTCTTTGCGACCCCATGGACTGTACCACACCAGGCTTCCCTGTCCATCACCAACTCCTGGAGCTTGCTAAAACTCATGTCCATTGAGTCAGTGATGGTATTCAACCATCTTACCCTCTGTCATCCCCTTCTCCTCCTGCCTTCAACTTTTCCCAGCATCATTGAGTAAGTTTTCCAATGAGTCAGTTCTTCACATCTGGTGGCCAAAGTATTGGAGCTTCAGCTTCAGCATCAGTCCTTCCAATGAATATTCAGGACTGATTTCCTTTAGGGTTGCCTGGTTTTATCTCCTTGTAGTCCAACAGACTCTCAAGTTTTCTCCAACACCACAGTTCAAAAGTATCAATTCTTCAGCACTCAACTTTTTTTATAGTCCAGCTCTCACATCCATACATGACTGCTGGAAAAACCATAGCTTTGACTAGACAGACCTGTGTTGGTAAAGTAATGTCTCTGCTTTTTAGTATGGTATCTAGGTTGGTCATAGCTTTTCTTCCAAGGAGCAAGCATCTTTTAATTTTCTGGCTGCAGTCACCATCTGCAGTGATTTTGGAGCCCAGGAAAATAAAGTCTGCCACTGTTTCTTTTGTTTCCCCATCTATCTTCCATAAAGTGATGGGACCAGATGCTGTGATTTTCATTTTTCAAATGTTGAGTTTTAAGCCAGCTTTTTCACTCTCCTCTTTCACTCTTATCAGCTCCTATCCCTCACCATTTTCCCAGGCCCCCAAAGATACCACTACAGATTTTTTGTCATTCATTAAAAAAAGCACAGATTTTTATCATTGGCACTTACTGCATGGAGACAACAAAAGTATGCTTAGAGCTGGTGTTTTGTTTTATTTACTTTTGACTGTGCTGGGTCTTTGTTGATGGGCACGGGCTCTCTCTAGTTGTGGTGAGCATGAGCTACTCTTTGTTGTGGTGCATGGGCTTCTTATTTCAGTGGCCTCTCTTGTGGTGGTGCACAGGTTCTAGGCACATGGGCTTCAGTAGTTGCAGCACACGGGCTCAGTAGTTGTGGCATGTGTGCTCAGTAGTTGCAACCCCTGGGGTCTAGAGCATGAACTTGGTAATAGTGGCTCATGGGTTTACTTGCTCTGGGGTACATGGGATCCTCCTGGACCAGTGATAGAACACATGTTGGCAGACAGATTTTTATCCACTGTGAAGTGAAGTGAAAGTTGCTCAGTTGTGTCTGACTCTTTGCAACTCCATGGACTGCAGAGTCCATGGAATTCTCCAGGCCAAAATACAGGAGTTGGTAGCCTTTCCCTTCTCCAGGGGATTCTCCCAACCCAGGGATCAAACCCAGTAATACGAGGGAAGTCCTAGTTGGTGTTTTTGATGCTTATAAAACTAATTGTCAATTATTTAACTTTGTGCTCTCTGTTAAAGCCAGTTTGCCTGTATCCTCTTCCAATTAATGTTGATTAGTATAAATTTATTTAGTTGGTTATTATTCGTTTCCTACAGTCAAACACGCTGTTTTTTTTTGGCTGCTGATGTTAGTGATGTGTTAGTTAGTGATGGATGTTAGTTTCCAGAAAAGGGATAAACTTGCTCTCCCTGCATTGGAAGCACAGAATCTTAACCACTGGACCGCCAGGAAAGTCTGTAAGCACACTCTTGCTTGGTCTACCTGAGAGAACAGGGCTGAGACTGAGGTTAGTGATGGTCGCTTTGAAATCTGGTGTCTGCATTATTAAAAATCCCCATAATTGAAGTATATTAGCTCATTGAAGTTATTTACTTTGCTAATAATTATTTACAACAAGCAAGTTTGAAAAAACAAACTACTGACAACTATTTGAGGTAATAACCACAATTAAAACATTAAACTGACCTGTTCTCTGAACAAGTTTTAACTAGAGCCATTGTTTTGGTGGCTTCCCAGTTAGCTCAGTGGTAAAGGATCTGCCTACCAATTCAGGTCGATGCAAGAGATGTGGGTTTGATCCCTGGGTCAGGAAGATCCCCTGGAGTAGGAAATGGTAACCTACTCCAGTATTCTTGCCTGGGAAATCCCATGGACAGAGAAGTCTCTTGGGCTACAGCCCATGGGGTCGCAAAGAGTCAGATAGAACTGAGCAACTAACACTTTTCACTTTCAGTCTTAGGACTATTGACGTTTGGGGCCAGGCAATTCTTTGCTGTAAGGGGCTACCTAGTGTAATACAGGATGTTTAGCAGCATCCCTGGTCTCTATCCATTAGATGCCTCCCTTTTCCAGTTATGATGACCAAAGATCTCCAGACACTGTGGGAAAAAATTTTCCCCAGCCGGGAACCAACCATTGTTCTAAGTCTTGGGAGAGAAAGAACCAAACCTCTGCTCCACTCCCCACCTACACATGTGTTTTAAGCCAACCTTAGGTTTTTCCCCAGTTTTATTGATATGATTGACATATGTGTGCTCAGTTGCGTCATATTGATACATAGTATTGCATATGTTTTAGGAGTATAGCATAATAATGTGACTTACGTTTATTGGGAAAGAAGCTTAGTTTTTAATCCTTATCCAATATTCCTACCTCACTGTACTCGCAGTATCTTGAAACTGTTTCTGCTGCTGCTGCTGCTAAGTCGCTTCAGTCATGTCCGACTCTGTGCGACCCATGGACTGCAGCCTACCAGGCTCCTCTGTCTATGGGATTTTCCAGGCAAGAGTACTGGAGTGGGTTGCCATTGCCTTCTCTGGAACCTGTTTCTAGAGTTGCACTTATCATGGTTCATTATTATTTTAAAGCATGGAGCTGTGTCCTTTCCTGTCTGTGAACTCCTCCAGGACAAGAACAGTGTTTTTACTTTGTCTGGATGCAGTAGAAGTCCTCAAGTTGAATGACCTTTTGTATTGTTTAAACACNGGAACCTGTTTCTAGAGTTGCACTTATCATGGTTCATTATTATTTTAAAGCATGGAGCTGTGTCCTTTCCTGTCTGTGAACTCCTCCAGGACAAGAACAGTGTTTTTACTTTGTCTGGATGCAGTAGAAGTCCTCAAGTTGAATGACCTTTTGTATTGTTTAAACACAATAAATGTTCGCAAAGTAAGGGCTTCCCTGTAGTTTCTTTTTAAGGATATGAATATCTGTCTTGTCTCAAGTCTTTGAGTTTCATAATTTTTAAACTCATCTTAAATATTTCAATTAAAGAAGCAGTGACCATCTTGACACTTCATGATGATTCAGCTTTGGATAAGTGGACCAGTGTGTATCTTATTTCTCCCACTTTCAATCAGAAGACACCCGCAGACTAAGTAACAGGAGTCATCGCCTTGCAAAACCGTTTGGCAGTTTTGCCGAAACCAGCCTAGGCCTGGTCAGGACACTTACCGTCCACCAAGGGCGCTCTCCAGCCCTGGCTATTAATACTCAAAGAAGCACACGGCTTTCCGTGGGCGGGCCGTTGGAAGACCAGTCCGCAGATGTGTGTTAATTTTCGGGCCTTGACACCGTTTCGGAAGCATTTAACTCCACCTCTCCATCCGGAATTAAAAACATTCCCGCCCGCCCGTCACCACCTCCTGGCCTCCTCTCACTTTCTTTTTGGTCTTCTGTTTCAGACGTTCTGATTTTTCCTAGAGAGCGAGAGAAAGTCAGGTACCAAAAGTGGAGATCTATTACTTTATTTGCTCTGGTGGGACAATACAGGTAGTCTCACTTTGCTCCTAGCTCTCCAGGAGAGGACAAATGTGGCCGTTGGCAACTTCAGCGCCCGCGCTGGGCTCCAGGCTTGATTGACAAAGACGGGAGGAGGGATCGCACGGAGGCGGGGCCGAGGAGCAGCAGGTCGAGCCGGAGACAAAGAGGGTTTTGGCAGCCCCGGGAGAAGAGGCAAGGGTTCCTTGGGGTAACTGGTCTTTGCGCTCTAAGGGGGCATTTCGTGGGGTCGCTTTCCCATTTGAAGAGAGNGGTGAGAAGGGTATTAACAAAGCCAAGCATCTCTCCAGCTTCTGTTTAACTCTGCCAGACTCAGCCTGAAGTCCATTCAGTCAGCAGTCACCAATCTTTATTTGTCATTTCTAAATCTTTCTGGCCAGGAAAGCTGAGGCAAGGACCTTCCCTGTCTCTGCAACTGCTCTCCCAGAAGAGGGAAGTGGGGTGTGGGGCAGGCATATTTGCTCCATCTCCAAGGAGACTAAGGGATCTTTCCAGGCCTGTTTTCATTGGTAGTTCTGAGACCTCCAGGACACACCTGAGCTAATTTCCCTTCTGGAAGGAAGAGGGATGGAAGAACACCCAGGGGAGGAGGAGGGCTGGCCTAGCTTCCTGTCAATCATCTTTAGCTCCAACATTGTCCCTTCCTCAACTATCTGCCCTTCTCACTCCAGCTCCTGTCTCTCCACTCCTATCCCTCCTCTTCCCCTCAGTCATACTCTGATACTGGTCACATCATGGCAGGTGACAAAGATGTTCCCCTTGACCAATCTTCAGTCAGCCTCCTCTGAACCAACTCTTTGCAAACCCATGGACTGCAGCACACCAGCCTTCCCTGTCCTTCACAATCTCTAAGAATTTGCTCAAATTCATGCCCATTGAGTTGGTAATGCCATCCAACCATCTTATCCTCTGTCACCCCCTTCTCCTCCTGCCCTCAGTCTTTCCCAGCATCAGGATCTTTTCCAGTGAGTTGGCTCTTCACATCAGATGGCTAAAGTATTGGAACTTCAAATGTTATTTAGCCTTAATAAGGATTGTTACTTTTATTTCTGGGAATGAAGGATGGTTGTATGAAGCCAACACTTAGAGACCAGGAGACCTAGTCCTACATTCCCATTGCTGCTTACTCAGTAAGCCAGGGTTAACTAACTTAACTCTCCCAAGCTCAGTTTCCTCACCTTTAAAATGGAAACAGATATACCTAGCTCTTGAAGTTGCGCAGATGAGGATAAAAGATACTGTTTATAAACTCCTTGGCACTTAGGAGATCAATAATTGGTTGCCCCACCACTTACTGAGCCAAGGACAAATGACACTCTCTCTCACCTTAGTTTCCTCATCTAGAAAATGAGAATAGTAATAGTACATATCTAAGAAGCTTGCTGTAAGGATTAAAGGATTTATTTTAAGCAAGGCTCTCAGAATAGTATCTGACCCTGTTAAATATTATTATTCCTATTATTTGTCTTCCTTATGGGCTTCCCTGGTGGCTCAGCTGGCAAAGAATCTGCCTGCAATATGGGAGACCTGGGTTCAATCCCTGGGTTGGNGAAGCGGCGTGCGGCTGGTATGGAAGGTCGAGGTCCTCGAGCTGGGAAGACCTGTCAAGGAGCCGCTGGGGGCGGGGTCGGCAGTGACCGGGGCGCCGGGTGCACTTGGGAGCCTGGGACCCTGCCTCGAGGGCCCTCTTTCTGGTCTCAAGCTGCGGCGACGTGGAAGCGAGTCGGGGGTGGTGGATTCGAGAACTGGGTTTCCGCCGCAGGGGGCAGGGAACGAGGTGTCAGCTGTGCAGATGCAGATTTTGGAGCTCTGGGGGGCTGGGGCTGGAGTTCTACGGGGTCCTTTCAGCTTAAAATATGGGAGGACATAAGGGACTTTCGATAAGTGGTGCATCCAGAAAGGTGGCACCTGGACGCCCCGAAACTGCTTGAACCCGGAGAGATTTGGGGTGGGTGACCGGCTGGAGACACAGGTGGTGCTGTTGAAAGTTTTAAGTGTATGGGGGGTGGGGCAGGCTGGTGTTGGTCTTGGCGAGCCTGTATTGGGCTGGGAGTGGGGTCTGGGCTGGTGATGGGGGAACGATCTTGTAGTGGGGCTGAGCTGATTCGAACTCCGCAGGCGGAATGACTATTATGCCGCCAGTCTCCACCAATAGGCTTCCGAGGAAGGTTATAAATAGCGGTCCCTGGCAGATGCTAGCGGGGTGGCAGTTTAGTTGCCGAGGGAGGAGCTTGAACCTGTGGGTTTGAGCGAGGTCACACTGCCTGCTAGTCTAAGCTTTGGTAGGGTATTGTGTCCTTGGTTGGCATGTCTCGCTTTTAAAAGCGTGACTTGTTTATTACAGTTGCAGGTGCCCTTTATTCGCCCTCTGGTGCAGGGAAGTCCTTAAGAAATCTGTAAGGAGTCTTGTAGGATAGGATGTATTCGGAACAGTGGGTTGTGTGCTTTTATTTAAAATGTTTCCCTCTTCTGCAAACTGTGGCTGTTTAAAACTTAAAAAAAAATTGAATTGGCAGTTTAGGATTGCTTTCTTATCAGCAAGTGTGCTCAGGCAGCTTACCTCTGCTGATGGAATCACTTTTCCATTAAAAGCTACATAGCCTTTAATTTTTAAAGGAAATTTCCTGAAACTCCTTGGAGGATATATTCATAGGACCGCAGGCTTCAGGTTATCTGACTCTAGTTACACATTCACTCAATCAAACAATACTTGTTAATTTCCTCTATTTTGTGCAAGGCACTGGGCCAGAGGTAATACTAAAGTGAATACTGATAGCAGTAAAGATACTGTGTCCTTTTAATCCTCACAGTGACCCTACAAGGTACTGTTATTATTTCTCCCATTTTAAAGGTGATGAAATCGGATACAGAGAAGTTCAGTGACTTGCCAAGGTGACACAGCTAATGCGTTGTAGGTGGGGCTTCCAACTAAGAGTTCACACTCAGCCTCTGTGTTATCCTCTCTCAGGTTCTTGCCTCCAAAGATTTTAATCTATTAGGGGAGATACCAAAATGACTTACATTAACTGGAGGTGTGAATGCCCCAATTTTCAGTTGTAAAGTTGCTGTCCATTTCTTAATAGCCATAGAAGCACATGAATAATAAAATAGCAGAGAGCTTTCAAGTGAAGTTAAGGGAAGAGGTGACAATTAAGATAATGGCTCTTGAATAATGGCTCTCCGTGTCTGCAGTTCTTCCCCATCTGAGGATTTAGCTAACTGCACACTGTGTATATTGTACTATTGATATTTACTATTGAAAAGTAGCTGCCTAGGAGCAGACCCATGAAGTTCAAACCCTGTTGTTCAAGGGTCACCTCTACTGTCTTTGCTGTAAACAAGTACACTCGGCTGTGATAACATGGTTCAGATATCTCTGAATATCTTTCAGGGTCATTTTTATTTGATTTAGGCTTAGTGACCATTTCTTGACACTAAACTACTTCCTTATCAACTGTCTTATATCCTCATAACTTGAATCAAGTAGAATTTGGGGGAGCACTTGGTCTCTGAAGGCCTTAGCTATGTTGATGTCTGATGCCAGGGCTCTGTTCAACATCAAATTACACTTTTTTAAGTAGACAGGGCAAATTGTGCAGACTCCAGGCCATGAAACAGGACTTCAGCTTTGAGCATTGCAAAATCTCCATCTAATGATAAAACTTCTAGAGCCTGATTGTGCCCTTCAAGGGAGCTTTCCTGTACTCCTTTTATAGAAGAGCAGACTGAGATGCCGAGAAATTCAAGCCAAACAGCGAGTGAGTAGCAGGTTTAGACAATACCCAGGCTGCATTATAACTAGCTTTGTTATTTTGCTGATGAGGTCTGGGTAAGCCTGACCAGTGAGAATGGTGGTTGTTGGGGAGATGGGATGATCCAGGAAGAGAAACTAGGGTAAATGAGGAGCTTGCACTAGGACTAGGTCCTTGGTAGTGGTAGGAAAAAATTTCCCTTTCGACCTGAATTATCTTTTGTATATCTTTGGATCTCCCTCAGTTCTTGGCATAGATTCAGTGAATGTTTTCAGTGGGTGGCTGAATTTTGAACTTGTTTGTTCTCCATTCTCAGCCATGAATAACTCTAGAAGTGACCTCTGAATGAACGAGGAGGGTATTTATTGATTCAGGGATGCTTTAGAAAGACTGAGATGAAATGACATATATGGAAATACTCTGAAATTATAAAATCTTCTTTCAGCATGTAAAGAATTATTCACATTTTTGGTTGCATGCCTGGACACATCTTATATGCTCCCTTTTCCTTAGCTTTGTTCATAGTATTCTCTCCTTCTCAAGTGCCTTTTCCTTCCTTTTCTTAGCCCTCTAGGAGGATATGATCTTCTTTGATGCCTCGAAGAACTTTGGACTTGTGTTACTCTGCTTTCTCTATTATTGCTTGTTGACTTTTCTTATCTCCAAGTCTGTAACTGATTCCAGTTTAATTCTACAGATGCTCCTAATGGTTGTGCCCCTGAGACTCAGCCCTCCGTGTGTTTATTGAATTAAAGAGCATCAAGAATAAGCATTACCTGGATTGAGCATTTCTGTTCCCAGTATTGCTTTCTGTATTTGCANTGTAACTGATTCCAGTTTAATTCTACAGATGCTCCTAATGGCTCTGCCCCTGAGACTCAGCCCTCCGTGTGTTTATTGAATTAAAGAGCATCAAGAATAAGCATTACCTGGATTGAGCATTTCTGTTCCCAGTATTGCTTTCTGTATTTGCAGGAAGTGGCTTCAAGGGCTTGTGGCAGTAGTATGACATGAAAAATGAGTTAGACCCTTCTTCCTCTGGATGCTGGAATTATGTTTTTGGAGGCTGCTGAGTTTGGGTGCTGGGTCCTAGAAGGGCCTGCACCGTGGGGCAGAGCCTAAAGGCATAGTAAGTGGAGTTAGCTGTGGTTGACTGAGAAGAGTTCTAGGTCCTCCACTTCTTCACATTTTTGAAGGAAAGAGAGCATTGGGAATCAGGGGAATGGTGGGAGAGCCTTCTGTGTACTCTCCGGGATCTGCCAGGGAGGTTGGAGAAAATAGCCACTGAAATCTCCAAAACAGCAAAGGTCAATACCATTTCACCTAGCTCATTTAGAGCTGGCAAAAACAGGCCTCGAGTGGTGAGAACCATTCACAGAATTCCTAGTTACGCCCACATATGCAAGCACAAACCTATGTGGTAAAGTTAACTATGGAAGTTTTTTTTTTTCTTTTTTTAAAAATTGGAGTTGTATTTTGTGCTTGTTAAGTTTTCTTGAGATGTACACCTGGCAAACATGAATCTCACTCAGTCAAGCTGGGTTTGGGTNGCAAAGGTCAATGCCATTTCACCTAGCTCATTTAGAGCTGGCAAAAACAGGCCTCGAGTGGTGAGAACCATTCACAGAATTCCTAGTTATGCCCACATATGCAAGCACAAACCTATGTGGTAAAGTTAAGTATGGAAGTTTTTTTTTTTCTTTTTTTAAAAATTGGAGTTGTATTTTGTGCTTGTTAAGTTTCCTTGAGATGTACACCTGGCAAACATGAATCTCACTCAGTCAAGCTGGGTTTGGGTTGGGGGTGTGTATGTCTCTCAGGACGTATAGCCTGCTGCACTGAAAAGGATGGTGGTGGTTTCTGTATTGTATAGTCGCCAACTACAGGTACTCCTGTACTATTTAGACAATCTCAAGCAACCAGTATGAAATCATCATTGAATGAAGAATTGGGAATAAGTGTACAAATTTGGCTCTTTAAGCTGGCTGTATCACATTGTTAAATAAAATGTACTTGAAAGTTAACTAAAGAGACTTTTAAGTACTGATATTTCTTAATTTATCCTTTCTTACACTGTGGTTCAGAGAAGGCAATGGCAACCCACTCTATTACTCTTGCCTGGGAAATCCCACGGACAGAGGAGCCTGGTAAGCTGCAGTCCATGAAGTCTCTAAGAGATGGACACAACTGAACGACTTCACTTTCACTTTTCACTTTCATGCACTGGAGAAGGAAATGGCAACCCATTCCAGGGTTCTTGCCTGGAGAATCCCAGGGACAGGGGAGCCTGGTGATCTGCTGTCTATGGGGTCGCACAGAGCCGGACACGACTGAAGCGACTTAGCAGCAGCAGCAAAGAAAGTTAAGGGGAATTTTGATTTTGTGCAGTTTTTGCTGGACAAACTGAGATGATAACTTTCATATATGATGTGACTGGACTTTATAGCAACTTTTCTTAACTTTTTAGCCACATTAAAGATCACTTAAACTTAAGTGACCTAGCTTGGAATTGAGTAATGAGTTTATAACTACAATTTTAAGTGGGAAAACAGATTCCAAATTTTAAATACCTGAATTGGAAACAACCTTTTGAAGCATCTTTAAGTAAAGGACTTGGCAAATAAATTCTTTGTAGATGCCCACGTTTAACGGTTATTTTCCAACCTCTCTCAATTTGCTTTTTTTAAAAAAAGGTTTTTGATATCCAAAAGGCAAAGTATGTTATTCTCAGCACGTACATTTTTGCTTTCTTTCCTTTAGTGATTTACCTTGAAGGAAATTGGAGATCTGGAAAATCGAGAACTTCCTGTGAACATGGCGAACCTACTGAAAACAGTGGTGACTGGCTGTTCATGCCCTTTCCTCAGCAATTTGGGGTCCTGTAAGGTTCTACCAGGGAAGAAGAATTTTTTACGAACATTTCATACTCATCGGATTCTGTGGTGTAAAGCCCCTGTAAAACCAGGTAAAGTCTCACTTTGAGTCGTAGAAACAATAGATCTGATGATGATAGATAAACCACACAGTTTTACAGCCTAGTGCTTGTGAGTGGTCATTTTGAGTAAAAAACTGAATGAGTGCTTTCTTATATTTTCCATGTACGGAAGTTCTTGGCCGTCAGTGCTAACAGAGAAGAAAAAATAGAAAAAGAAAAATGTTAAATAAATTGAGTTTATACCCAGGAAACCATTGCTCATAGTAACCATTTCTCCTAGTAGCTCTTCCTCTTTCCTAGTTGGTATTGAGGAATCATACCATACATGGCTCAAAGATGCCTAAGAATTAGGAACTAAGCAGATTGACTGATCTGTGTTAATGTTTCTTGATTGAGTAAGTGGCAGCTTCATCTCAGTTGCTCAGGGCAGAAACCTTAAAGTCATTCCTGATGCTTGTGATCGGTATAGATCAGCTCTACATTGTATCTTGAATCTGTTCTTTTCTCACCATCACCGCTTTTATTATCCTGGTCCAAGCCACCATCACCTGTCACCTGGACTATTGCATTAGTCTTCTAAGTCGTCTCTGTGCTCTTTACCTCTGTCCCTGCCAACAGTCTGTTCTGTACAAGACAGTGAGAATAATCTTTTAAAAATGAAAGATCATGTTACTCTTCTGTTCAGAATTTGCCACCAGCTTCCTCGCTCATACAGAGTAATAGCTAGTCTTCCAGTGGCCTACAGGCTTTCTCTGCTAGGACTCCCACATTCTTCTGTTCTGTGGTATGAGCCAGAAGGAGGAGAGGCTAAAAGGGGAACCTTCTAAGCTGTGTCAAATCCCTTTAAGCATCTTGCCCAAAGACCCTTCTAGCACTCTGTCTATACCTCATTGGCCAGAACTCAGGTGGCAATATGTTGCTTTAAGGGAGACCAGAAAAACATCTATTTCTGCTTTATTGACTATGCCAAAACCTTTGACTGTGTGGATCACAATCAACTGGAAAATTCTGAAAGACATGGGAATACCAGTCCACCGAACCTGCCTCTTGAGAAATCTGTATGCAGGTCAGGAAGCAACAGTTAGAACTGGACATGGAACAACAGACTGGTTCCAAATAGGAAAAGGAGTACGGCAAGGCTGTATAATGTCACCCTGCTTATTTAACCTGTATGCAGAGTACATCATGAGAAACGCTGGACTGGAAGAAACACAAGCTGGAATCAAGATTGCCGGGAGAAATATCAATAACCTCAGATATGCAGATGACACCACCCTTATGGCAGAAAGTGAAGAGGAACTAAAAAGCCTCTTGATGAAAGTGAAAGAGGAGAGTGAAAAAGTTGGCTTAAAGCTCAACATTCAGAAAACGAAGATCATNAGTTGAGCTTTAAGCCAACTTTTTCACTCTCCTCTTTCACTTTCTTCAAGAGGCTTTTTAGTTCCTCTTTACTTTCTGCCATAAGGGTGGTGTCATCTGCTTATAAAAAGATACATAAAGATACACATTCAACCAGTTTCTGGCATTTGAAATTATCTAAATGGGTATTATGGTCACAAACTTAAAGGTCCTGAAAGAAGTGAAGTGTATATTCCAATTTATCATGTCACAAGTTGTTATTTCGAGGCTCATGCTACCTATGCAACAGTACAAGCTGATACTAGTCTAGCATATCTCTGATCATTTTTATATGTGAAAAGTTGATTAAAACAATTTTATAAAGAAAACTATTCACAAGGAATAAAAGAATTAAAGGAAAAGTCAGATTTTGGATTGGGCAGTTTAAAGACTAGCTGGCATAGGTAAAATGAAGCCCCAGGTACAAGTCATCCAGGAGTTGGGAATCTCATGCTTAGTCTTTGCTCCTCCACCAACTTTGTTGTTATTGTTTAGTCACTAAGTTGTGTCCAACTCTTTGAAACCCCATGGACTGTAGTAAACCAAGTACCTCTGTCCTTGGGATTTCCCAGGCAAGAATACTGGAACAGATTGCCACTTTCTTCTCCAGGGGAATCCTCCTGACCTAGCGATGGAACCCATATATCAGGTCAGGAAGCAACCATTAGAACTGGACATGGAACAACAGACTGGTTCCAAATAAGAAAAGGAGTATGTCAAGGCTGTATATTGNGTGGTGTTGGAGAAGAGTCTTGAGAGTCCCTTGGACTGCAAGGAGATCCAGCCAGTCCATTCTGAAGGAGATCAACCCTGGGATTTCTTTGGAAGGAATGATGCTGAGGCTGAAACTCCAGTACTTTGGCCACCTCATGTGAAGAGTTGACTCACTGGAAAAGACTCTAATGCTGGGAGGGATTGGGGGCAGGAGGAGAAGGGGACGACTGAGGATGAGATGGCTGGATGGCATCACGGACTCGATAAGACGCGAGTCTGAGTGAACTCCGAGAGATGGTGATGAACAAGGAGACCTGGCGTGCTGCAATTCATGGGGTCGCAAAGAGTCGGACACGACTGAGCGACTGAACTGAACTGAACTGAACATTTAGCCTTTTATTCTAGATGGCAACATACTTAAATAAAAATAGCTTTCTGTTATTTTTAGGGGAGGAACAGTATGGATATTTGGGAGGAATCAGAAGTCTTTGTCATATAGAATATTCTCTTTTTGTTTGTAGGACTGTTTGTGCATTCAGCATGCCTAAGTTGCCAAGTGTTTTCAGTTCTTATGTCTGCCTTTAGTAGATTTCATAGCCTCTTTTTATTCTCACGTGACAAGTCACTATTGGCAGGGTACCTGCCTCTGAGAGCCCTCAGCCTTATCTTCAGATTAAGTGTTCTGGAAGGCCAGATTATCCAGTGTGATAAGAATGTGTATAAAGCAAAAGTCAGTAACTACACTGAGTACATGGGAATTGTCCTTGTAAGTGAAAGCGTGTACTTCAAGATCTCTATTATCAATTATGAGTAAGGCTTTTTTTGTTTGCTTAATTTCTGTTCTTGACTATTTCCTAGATAGTTATTTTTTTAATCTCTAAAAGATTGGGATTCTGTTTATTCCTTAATATAGCCACAATTTCATTAACACATTGAAAAGTTTGAAAAGTAACTTCAGTTTTAATATTTTCTCAATTTTTTTTTTTTAACAGATGCCTTGTTCAAACTATGATCCAAACAGAGTCCAGGTGTTGTATTTACTTGCTTGTCTCTTAGCTTGCTTTCAGTCTGTATGTTCCTCTTCTCTCTTTTCTTTTTATTTGTTGAAGAATTTAGTTGTCCTGTAGAATTTCCCACATTATTCCCTTGATATTATTTAACTAGGTTTCTTGTATTTTCTGTAATATCTAGCTAGATCTCAAGGCTTGATCAGACTCAGGTTTGCCTTTTTCAGCTAGTGTACTTCATAGGTGATGTTGTGCACCATCTGTTGTATTCCATCAGGAAGATTGATCAGTGAGTTTAGATGTTGTCAGTGTGATCTATCTGTTGTGAAGTTCCCATTGATTTTTCACTCAGAGGCGCTAGCAGCCGTTTCATTGATTGTTAACTAAATGTGTGATTTTATCAGTAGCTTTAATATCCTATCATTTTATCTTCATTTATTAGGTAGAATTTTTCTATTAAAAAAACTTTCCTTCTGTTGCAGTCATCCTTTGGTATCCATGGGGGATTGGTTCCAGACCTCCCATGAATACCAGAATCTTCGGATGCTCAAGTTCCTCATATAAAATGGTGTAGTATTTGCATATCCTATACAGATCCTCCTGTATACTTTAAATCATTTTTAGGTTAATTATCTTTAGGTTAAATCATCTTTAGGTTGACTTTCCTGGTGGCTCAGATGGTAAAGCGTCTGCCTACAATGTGGGAGACCCAGGTTCCATCCCTGGGCTGAGAAGATCCTCTGGAGAAGGAAATGGCAACCCACTCCAGTACTCTTGCCTGGAAAATCCCATGGATGCAGGAGTGTGGTAGGCTACAGTCCATGGGTTGCAAAGAGTTTGACACGACTGAGCGACTTCACTTTCTTTCTTAGGTTACTCATAATGCCTGTGTGTGTTAAGTCATTTCAGTCATGTCTGACTCTGTGCAACCCCATGGACTGTAGCCCACCAGGCTCCGCTGTCCATGGGATTCTCCAGGCAAGAATACTGGAGTGGGTTGCCATGCCTTCCTCCTGGGGATCTTCCTGACCCAGGGATCGAACCCGCATCTCTTATGTCTCCTGCATTGGCAGGCGGGTTCTTTACCACTAGTGCCACAATACAATGTGAAAAATCCAAGATTTGCTTTTCAGAACTGTCGGAATTTATTTTTAATATTTTTGATCAGCATTTGGTTGAATCTGTGGATACAGAGTGCGTGCATGCTAAGTCACTTCAGTCATGTCTGACCCTTCTGTATTGGCAGGTGGGTTCTTTACCACTAGCACCACCTGGGAAGTCTGTGGGTAAAGAGGGCCGACTGTATTTAGTTACCCTGAGGTTGTATGGAAAAGGTGGGTAGATGTTTGATCATTGTTCAGTATTTACTAGTTTTGCTCATCAGTTAGTTCTCTTATGTATTCATTTTCTACTTCTGCTGTGTTAGGTGATTGTTATGACGCGTTTATTTTATTATCTTTTACTTCTGGAGGCCAAAGCCTGAGATGGTTCTCACTGGTGTCAGCAGGACACATTCCTTCCAGAGGCTCTAAGGGAGAATCTGTCTCCTTGCCTTTTCCAGTTTCTGGAGACTGTCTGCCTNCGTGGGTAAAGAGGGCCGACTGTATTTAGTTACCCTGAGGTTGTATGGAAAAGGTGGGTAGATGTTTGATCATTGTTCAGTATTTACTAGTTTTGCTCATCAGTTAGTTCTCTTATGTATTCATTTTCTACTTCTGCTGTGTTAGGTGATTGTTATGACGCGTTTATTTTATTATCTTTTACTTCTGGAGGCCAAAGCCTGAGATGGTTCTCACTGGTGTCAGCAGGACACATTCCTTCCAGAGGCTCTAAGGGAGAATCTGTCTCCTTGCCTTTTCCAGTTTCTGGAGACTGTCTGCCTTCCTTGGCTCATGGCCTGTTTCTCCGTCTTCAAAGCCAGCAGGATAGCGTCTCCAAATTTTTCTTTGATTCTAACCCTTCTGCTGCCTTCTTTCACATTTAAGGATCCATGTGATACATTGAGCCTACCCACATAATTTAGAATATTCTCCCTGTTTCAAGGTCAGCTGATTAACAACCATAATTCCATCTGTTACCATAATTCTCCTTGCCATGTACTGGAATGTATTCACTGATTCTGAGGATTAATACATGGATATATTTTGCAGACTTTTATTCATCTTACCACACCTTCAGTTCAGTTCAGTCACTCAGTCGTGTCCNTTTTAATCAAAATTAATTTCTTCCAGTGGCCTTTGAGTCTTTATATCTTTGCTCTCTGAAACTTTTTATCACTTGGATTCAGAACTAACAAGTAATATAATCATTAAAATATTTTTTCTTGCTATAAGTATTAGTAGTAACTATTATATGCTTTTGCATTAATTATTATATAATTTTTTTACAAAAATATGACCAGGTAAAGGTTTTTTTGTCAGCTGGTAGGTGGATACTTGCATTATGATTATGATCTTTGTATTATAATGTTAAGGTAGAGTGTTTGTTACTGAATGTGCAAAAGTACCTTTTAAGTATAAAATAATATGACAATGAAATTAATGTAATAGGTAATTTAGTGTAATAAAAATACCCTATGAAAGAAAACTTCGTATAAATTGCTAGTTTTTGATGTATAGAGTGTTTCTTTAGCTAAAAACATACTTGCCAAGCACTTACTGTGACAGGTTTTATGGTAAGGGCTTTACTGAATTATCTTATTCAATCCTTACGACAACTCTAAGAGACCCTTATTGTCCCCAGTTTAGAGATGAGGAAACTAAGGATTAGAGAATTAAAGAAATTTGCCCGAGGTCACAAAACTAGTTAGTGATAGAACTCAGATTTGAATTGAAATCATGCTGCCTCAAAATATGACAGTTCCATCCATTAGAGATCAGGGGAAGTGATTTTGGTTATGAGCTTGGAATTTTGTTATGTATGAACAAATAGCCAACCTCATTTTTTAATTTTAAAGATGTTTTCCCCATATCATATAAATACTACACAATCATCAAAGAAAATTTGGATGATAAAGTAAAACAAAGTTCAAAGTACCTAGAGTCCTAGCTGCCAAAGCAAACTGTTGTTAGTATTTTCCTGTCTTCCCTTTACTTCTCTTTTTATCTGAGCTAATTTTCTGTAGTGCTCATCATGAAGTCAGAGAGCATCATGGGTAAGAGTGTGTCTCTGGAGGCAGGATGCTAGGGTCAGACGTCTGGCTCTGCCATTTAATAGCTGAGGGACCTCGATCAAGTCTCTCTGTCTCTCCATGCCTCAATTTCCTCACCTATAAAACGAAGATTATAGTTATATTTATCCACAGGGTTGTTGTGAAGATCAAAGGAGTAAGTGTATATGCAGTACCTAGAGCTGTTTTTGACAGATAGTTCTTTCTGTATAAATTTTAGTTGTTATTCTCTAATAATTTTGATACATAAGCTTAAGTTCTTTAATTTTATAGAATTGTTTATCCACATATTTGTCTATTTTCCTAAGTTACAAGGCGGTTGTACTAGCAGCAAATCATTTTGGGCGGTTTTTTACTGGTCAGATCACAGCTGCTGGAAAAGTTCCTCCAGCTAAGGTAGGTTAAACTTTTAATGTTTCTTCATACTATGAATTAATTAAAGGCAAGGATATATACAGTTATTAAAAAGTTTTTGTTCTCTGTTAATGTCACAGGGATGACTTTTGTGTCACGTGTAATATATGGTGGCGCCTCAAAGTTGCTTAAGATTACTTGGGGAAAAAAAGAATTTTTGACATTTCTGGAAGTTCTAAGGTTTTTTTTTTTCCTTTCTGTTTTTTACTTTCTAAGTTGAATTCTTAAAGGGATTTAGGTGACTTATTACTAGTTTTTTTTAAACTTTGTGATACCATTTAGCAAACTCTCAACTTCCCAGTGATTGTGACATTTTGGCTTGGGAAAGACTTGGTTTTCTCACTTTTCGCCAAATTTTGGGTCAAGAGGACAGGAAATAGTAGGTAGTGTAGTCAGGGTATTTGGCAGGGGGAGAGACTGCAGTTTCTTTAATCTATATTTAGAGCAGAGAGGAGCAGGAGATAAGAGGTTGGGGTGGCTAAGTGAAAGAATCGATTATGCTGTGACCTTCAAGGCCACATATCCTAAACGACAGTATAAGCACTTTGGTAAAGTATAGGAAACAGGACTTTAAACATTGTCATCTATCTGCAGAGTACACTCTGTGGGGTATAGGTCTACTCGGTGATTCCTGGTCTTAAGTACTTTGTAATATCAATCCAGAGCTCTCACACAAAACGAATCTGGAAAAAATGAAAAAAGACAATAGCAACTTTGAGAACTCCAGTATATATGCTTGTGTGTATATAGTCTCTCTATATATCTATCTAGTATATTATATAAATTATATACTGGATTGTATACTATATAATATATATATACACTGTATAGTTATATACTAGATTTCTAGTATATATACTAGTAGATATATATATCTAGTATATAGCATAGTATACCTAGTATATAGCTTTCCAGGTGGTGCAAATGGTAAAGAACCCACCTGCCAATGTAGGTTGACTTAAGAGATGCCAGTTCAATCCCTGGGTTGGGAAGATCCTCTGGAGGAGAGCATGGCAACCCAGTCTAGTATTCTTGCCTGAAGAATCCCATGGACAGAGGAGCCTGGCAGGCTGCATTCCATAGGGTCACACAGAGTCAGGCATGAATGAAGTGACTTAGCACGCACACATGTTTAGTATGTAGTATATATATCTAGTACATATATGTATTTATCTACTAGGATATATACTAGAAATCTAGTATATAACTATGTAGTATATGTATTATATAGTATATAATCTAGTATATAGTATATTACTTTAAAAACAGACCAGGTGGGACTTCCCTGGTGGTCCTGTGGTTAAAGCGTCATGCTTCCACTGCAGGGTTTGATGATTGGTCAGGGAACTAAGATCCCTCATGCCTTGTGGTATGGCCAAAAAAATCAACCCCCCTCACCAAAAAAAATCCCCCCAAACAGGCCAGATGAAGTAGGTGAAGATGATGGCAAGTGGTCCAAGTGGAGGCCAGAATACTTAACAAGAAGGTACAAAGAGACAACACAGAGGTCTGATATGTAAAGTGATTACATCCAGACTTCTCTCTTAGGATCATAAGTAAAGGTCTGGCCCTCATGGTGGTCGGAAGTTGGCTGCAGTTCTTAAACTGGCTGAATGCTTTGATGCACAATCCACTACTCAGTTTTGGTTAGAAACTTTCTAGAATTATATGAAAGTTGAGAGGAAAGCTGTGATTATAAGATTAAAAAGTGAAACAGAAGACAAGGAGTAAAGGAAGGAGAATCAGTCAGCTTTCGAAAGGTGGAAAAGTGACTGTCTTTACTGAGAATTTAAACTGCAGCATAAGAGATTTTAGTTACATGTCACAGACACTTTCCTGATATCAAAGAATTAGATAATAGATGGCCTTTTCAGGGAGAATGAATATTTTGAGTTTCCTTTAAACATGGAGTGTTCTTACTTGTCTAGAATGAGCTAAAATCAGTCGTTGATTTTAGCAGGCACTGTTGTAGGAGCTGGGAATATGGCGTGAACAAGACAAACAAAATCCCTCCCATATGTAACTTACATTATAGTAGGGCCCACAGAGAGGAAGTAAATCAACCATCAAACAACTATAGGAGATTTTTTTATATATAGAGGAAATGAACAGGATGGTATGGTGGGTGGGTAATGGGAGCAGGCTACTGTAGTTAGGGTGATGGGGAAAGTGCCTGTAGCATTTAAGTTGGGACCTCAAGGATGGGAAGAAAGAAAGAGGGGTTCAGGATTCTGGGCCAAGGGAGCAGCACCTTTAAAGACACTGATAGGATCGAATTCAGTGTGCTCGAGGAGCCTGAAGGAGGCCTCTGGTCTTGGGGTGGGGTGAGTGAGGTGCAGTGTGATCTGAGATGATGTTGGAAAGGTCAGGGCTGGATGACGTGGGTCCTCTCTTAGTCTTGTTTTAGAATTCAGATTGTCTTGCAGTTGAGGGAAAGTCTGATTTAGGACTGTTATGGAAAAACTCCACTCTTGCTCATGTTTCTGATACTTCCTGTTACCAAATTTGTGGGGATTCCACCCCCTCGCCCCCGCCAGGCAATCCTCCAGCACCAACTGGGCACCCTACGGTTTCACTGAATTCTCACAGTCTACTTGGAGGTAGCGTCACATCGGCTCAGGCCCATAGGACTGCCCTCACCTCTCAGATGCCAGTCACAAGTCTAAGTTGCTACCTGTGCTTCTGACAGATGGACTGTAAACCAGAGGTTCCCAACCCCCTCCTTGGGTTTAATTAATTTGCTAGAGCTGCTCACAGAACTCAGGAAAACAGTTCACTTCCTGTTAACCAGTTTATTATGAAAGGATATGATAAAGGATGAGATGAAAATCCTGTTGGGAGAGGTGAGCAGGGCAGGTATGCGGCCTCAGTACCCTCTTTGGGCCCTACTCCTGGAAGCTCCCAGAACCCTGTGTTTTGGGGATTTTTATGGAGGCTTCATAAGCAGGTATTTAGTCCATTTCCAGCCCCTGTTCCCTCTCTGGAGAACGGATTCTGTCTTTTAAATTATGGGATCGTTTGTTATTTCTTGATTCAGGATAACTTGGCCCAGTCCTCTTTTTTTTTTCTTTTTTCTTTCTTTCTCTCTCTCTCTCTCTCTTCCTTCCTCCCTCTCTCCCTTCCTTCCTCCTTCCTTCTTTGTTTCTCCTTCCCTTCCTTTCCAGTGATTGGGCTTTGGTGTGTGGAGTGGGATGGTGCCTTGGGGCCCAGTAGCCTCTTATTCCCTCTGGTCCCTCTTTGTCTCCCTTCCTGTAAATCCCCTCTGCTCCTTAAATAAAGCAGTCCCATTAAGATTGATAAATGAGATCTCTAAAACATTGCCCAGAGGTCACTGGAGCGCATTTCCACTAGCCTAGTCTTCTTGAAGAGGTGCGAGAAGTGGGCATGATGGGTGGGTGGGAATTTATAAACTTCACTGTATCTGTGGGTATCTCTCTCTCTCTCTCTCTTTTTTTTTTTTTAGCAGGAACAAGGAGTTGCTTTCAATTGACTGAGAAGCATAATAGGGACTTTTCTCTGGAAGGCCCATTCTAGGCTAGAGACAACATTGTTCTTAGCTTGTTTCTTAGAACGAGGAGACTCTTGTTTCTGAGGAATTCTTTGATTTCCTTGGCTCCAGTCCTGCCTTGATTAGAGGGATTAGTTACAGTGGTTTAGATTTCAGGTACAGATCATTCACAATGGATCAAAGTTAGGCACTTGGTTCCCTCTCTTCCTTGTAGAAGCATTTGAGCTCAAAATAGGATTAGATGCTTCACAAAGTTGTACCCATCTCTGAAACTTATTTTGATGTTTTATGAGCATAAAGAAATATTACACTGGGGATTCTATTAGAAGTAGCTTTGCTGTTGTGGGGAAGAACCTGTCAGTCTTTAACATTCCCAACACTGCTGATGCTGTCTGTATATAGCTTTTACAGTGCGATGCTGGGTATCACACTATTTGGGTGAAATTGTTTTAAACTTCACTTTTTCTTTCTTAAGATTTATTTAATTGTGACTGTTTTGAGTCTTCATTACTCTGCATGGGCTTTCTCTAGTTGTGAGCTGGAGCTGCTTCTCTCTGTGGTGTGTGGGCTTCTCACTGCAGTGCCTTCTCTCGTTGCGGAGCACCGGCTCTGGGGCTCGTGGGCTTCAGTGCTTGCGGCTCAAGGGCTTGGTTGTTCCTTGGCACGTGGAATCTTCCTGGACTAGGGATCAGACCCGTGTCTCCTGCCTTGGCAGGTGGATTTCTAACCACTAGAGCACCAGGGAAACCCTATTTTAAACTTTTTAAAAACAGCGGTGGTCCAGTTAAAGGGTAGTCTATCCACTCAGTACATTTTGTGATGAATATCATCACCAGCACCACTGGGTGTAATAGTGGATGCTAAGTGTGATACTTGGCTCTGAGAGTTACTGGCCGATGATTTTACATAATCAGTTGATCATGAACTTTATTTAAAACATGCGGGTTCTATTTTCTCTCCTAGATTCTGATAGTTGGTGGTGGCGTTGCTGGGCTGGCTTCTGCAGGTGCAGCCAAGTCCATGGGTGCCATTGTTAGGGGATTTGATACAAGGTGAGTGCTATACTAGTGATTGCTTTAAGGTAAAAACATTTTCCTTCAGGTGAATATTATGTTTTCCTTAGAATTTATAAACTTAAGTAGTACATTGAAACTATTGTATGACTTCTTTCCATTTAAAAATATTTCCACTTTTTCACAGTTTACTCACAGTGAAAATGTATTACTTAGTGGGGAAAACATTTAAGGACCCAGACCCAGTACAGCAGAGATTAGTTAAAAAACAAAACAAAACAGCAACTCACACTCAGACTTGTATTTCACGTAGATTAGCAATGGGGCCAGATTAGCAGGGTTTGCTAATCTCTCCTGACTTTCTAACGTGTTTCTCCACTGTGTTTTATTTCTGCTTGAAATGTGTTTAGGCACTAGGTAGGGCTTGAAAAAAGGTGTTGTGAGCTCGAAGAAGGGGAGTAGTGTGGGCAACATCTTGGAGAGCAATAGGGGGAGTGAAGGGCAGGGCGTTGAGAGGCATGCTCTGCGTTGAAGGATGGAAGCAGGTGAAGTTGATTGGGCAGCAGTAGAGCCCCCAGATGAAAGAACTTGATTATGTCCATTGCATATTTCTTTAAAGCAGACACATCACCATTTTCCTAGGATTTCTTTAAAACAGAAGTTTGATTAAAATTGTTCTTCATTTCAGGCTGCTATATAGCACAGGGAGCTCAGCTTGGAGCTCTGTGATGACCTAGAGGGGTGGGATGTGAGAGGAGTGGGGAGGGAGGTTCAACAGGGAAGGAATACATGTATATATATATATAGCTGGTTCACTTCAGTGTATAGCAGAAACTGACACAACACTGTAAAGCAATTATACTCCAATAAAAAAATAAATGAAAAAAAGTGTTCATTTCAGAACACACTTTTTTGTTGTTGTTTAGTCACTAAGTCATGTTTGACTCTATTGCAATCCTGTGGACTATAGCCTGCTAGGCTCCTTCTGTCCATGGAATTTTCCACGTAAGAATACTGGAGTGGGTTGCCCTTGCCTCCTCCAGGGGATCTTCTTGAACCAGAGACTGAACCCTCGTTTCCTGCTTGGCAGGTGGATTCTTTACCACTGAGCCACCTGGGAAGCCCTGTCACTTTCTTAAAATGTAAGAAAATGGATTATTGGGACTTCCCTGTGGTCCAGTGGTTAAGACTCCACACTTCCACTGCAGGGGGCTTGGGTTTGATCCCTATTGGGGAATGAAGACCCTGCATGCTGCTTGGCCAAAAGTAATTCAAAAGATAATGTATTATATCTCCGAAGTGAAAATCTGGGTGAAGGACTCCCTTTTCACACTAGACGCAGCAGCTCATCACCCATCAGGGCCATCCAGGACCAGGGTCTTTCTGTCTCTCCTCTCTGCCATCCTCAGCTTTGGCTGAGGTATGAGCGTCCTTGTTCAAGCTGGCAGAAATGGAGAGAAGCTCACGTCCACCCATGCCTTACCTTTTCTGCCCTGCCTTCTACATCCTACCTTTGTGTCCTTTCCCTGACCATGGTGGTTATCATGGGGCTGAAGGGCTTAGACCACTACTGTTTCCCAAATTTCCCTGATGATAAGAATGACCTCCAGCTCTTGCTAAAAATAGAGATTCTGGTCCCTCTGCTGGAGATTGTAATTTCAGTGGGTCTGGAGAGGAGATTGGCAATTTGAATTTTTAGCAAGTACTTGGAGTGATTGTTGTCCTCAGGGAGATTGGGGTTCACTGAGGTGGACTGGGTGTGGTGAGTTAGACACACTAGAGCTAGAGCTTTATTGGCTTTGGTTCTCCAGCTAGTACATGGAACTTGGCTAGTGTTGGTTTATTTTTAACCTGAATGTATTTTCACATAAGTTAATTGTGTTGGTTCTTCACATGTTACATGCCATTCTTCACATGCCATTTAGAATTTGCTTTTCTCAAACACAGTTTAGGGAGGACTAGGGGCAAAAATCACTTTGTAACAGTATTTCTAAGTAAAAGAGTCCTTTATGTGGTCAAAGTCCCCATAAGTTGGAATATTTACAAGTGACTTGACTGATGTCAAATCTGAATGTTGGTCAGCTCTCACTTCATCATTGACAGCGGGACCTCTGTTAAGAAACAAAATTGATGACTGGAGTTGGCAGTAGTGAAATTCCTTTTGTGACTTAACTAAGTGATTTAGTTAACTAAGTTAGTAGAATTTCCTATAGTTTTTTTTTTTTTTTCCCCCCCAGGAAAAAATACCATAAAAGTGTTACCTGTCTTTAGAAAAAAATGGAAACAGTCTGGTCAGAGATCTCAAAGAAGGGATGTCCACTTTTGAATTTATAGTTTTCTTAACAATGCATATAAAAATGATCTTTTTTTCTTAACATTTTATTTTGTATTGGAGTATAGTCTGTTAACAATGTGTTAGTATCAGGTGGACAGCAAAGGGACTCAGCCATAGGTATACATGTATCCATTCTCCTCAAACTCCCCTCCCATCCAGGTTGACACATAACATTGAGCAGAGTTCCCTGTGTTATACAGTAGGACCTTGTTGGTTATCCATCTTAAATATAGCAGTGTATACATGTCCATCCCAAACTCCCTAACTACCCCTTCCCCGCCCCCCAGCAACCATAAGTTTGTTCTCTTGAGTCTGTGAGTCTGTTTCTGTTTTATAAATAAGTTCTGTAAATGATGATCTTAATTTCTGTATTAAGGACCTGAAATAACTGCTGCTTCCCCTTCAATAATCACCAGGGCCGCAGCTTTGGAGCAGTTTAAGTCTTTGGGTGCTGAGCCCTTGGAGGTGGATTTGAAGGAATCTGGTGAGGGACAAGGAGGATACGCAAAGGAGATGTCCAAAGAGTTCATTGAGGCCGAAATGAAGCTCTTTGCTCAACAGTGTAAGGAGGTGGACATCCTTATCAGCACAGCTCTTATTCCAGGTGTGTCATTACATCAGGGGTTATTGGTAAAGCACCTTTATGAACGATATTTTAAAATGAGAATGAGTTTAACATCGGGATTCAAGTAAAGACTGATTTACTTCTAGAAAATAAGAAAGCGCACGAAAGGCAGAAAAGACAAAATCACTGTGGCCCCTGGAGGAAAATGGTCATTCATGATGTGATATATTTTATATTTTTATCTGTGTTTACAGATTATGTACAATATTAGATTTATAAGCAGTTTCCTCTGTTTACATCCTTGAAAAATTGGTTTTTAATTTACTTCTGTTCTCTTTGTTAAGATACTACATTCCTATTATAGGAAATCCAAACAGTACTAAAAAATATGAAGGAAAAAAGCATAGATTGAAAGTTCTACCAGAGATGACCATTATTAATATCTTGATGATTGTTTTTCTATACATGAGAGAAAAAGAGAAGGGACTTTGTGTGTATATATTTATGGAATTTCCAGTATATATATTTTTTACTGAAGGATATGATACTTTGTCATGTTCTAATTACTTCCTTTGAAGTGTTTGTTCTTTGCACCCAAATTGTGAGCTCTTTGATGGAAGGAATCACTTAAGTCCTTTACAGTATCTTCTTCTAAAGAATCTTTTTCATTCAATAGATGATTAATATCAAAGCAGCCAGCGTTTATCAGTAGTAAATAGTACACAGTAGCTTGATCTAGCAAGATTTGGGCGTGAAGAGACTCCCTCTTTTTTATTGCCACTTCCTCTCCTGTCCTTTCCTTCTGTTATTGAATAATGAATACCAAACTGACTCTAATTTTTTTCCCTTTCCAAAAGAAAGTGGGCCAGATAATGAGAGCTTACAGCTTCAGGTTACTTGTGTTTGAACCTACTAAAGGAGCTTCGCTTGCTCTAGGGGACTGTGGAGGATTAGGGGAAGCTCCTTTGTCATGAGGTTATAGGAAATGGGAAGTTCTCTTCTGGCACTCCTTCCCGTGTCCCTGCCAAATCTGGCTAATATATACCTAACAGCAGGAGATTGATTGGAGTCATATCTATGAGCTTGTGGGGGAAATTTTGCCTCCCAGGCTCTCCGTTATGTCCTCTGTTTACCCACGTGGTACATGATAGGTGAGCCGCTCTCTCCAGGTACCTCCATCCCCCTGGAGCTGGCTAGATGAAGCAGATAGCGGGAAGGTGATCTGGGCTCAGCCCCTAGAGGAATCTGTGTGTGGAAATGAGACTGGGGTTGATTACTGGAGATAGGACTCATGGACAAGCCATGGCAGGAGAGCACTTTAGGGTTCATCCTTTCCTTTTGTGGTGGTGGCTGCTGGCTCAGCTCTTACACAGTTGGTTTTGAAGGAGGTGCGGTAGCCTTTGCTGTAGCTACCATGTGACCTTTGAAAGGTTAGCAGCCTACTGGCCAGAGGAGTTAGGAGCTGATTAGATATAACAAGTGGCCAGTAGAGGGTGCTAAAGCATTTACGCATGCAGTAAAATGGGGAGGCTTGGAAGCTAGTAGTTTAGTGAAGCCATATTCTTTATAAAGAACTGAGGATAATTTAGGCATAGTGTATAGAATTATCATTCTTATTTTTAAAAATTTTTGTTGGAGTATGATTGCTTTACAATGTTATATTAGTTTCCACTGCACAGCATAGAATTATCTCAAGACTTCTTGTATAAAACACATTTAGACTTTCCGGGCCTACCCCACATAGGTTTTTTTTTTTTTTAACCTAAAAAGGGGGCATATGAAGAGGTGACTTGACTTTAACCTCTCATTAAAAAAAAAAATCAATAGTTAATATAAGTATACTTTAGCAACAGGTCAAATTATATGATAGTATAATATAATATACACTATACTATACAAAAAGAAGTTGTTGAGAAAGTTTTATGAGTCTGTTTTGCTGAGCCTTCCCTGTTTTCAGTCTTTTCTGAAGCAACCTGCTTAGAGCACTTTAAACCTGTACAATGTCCTTGACCAGTGCCACTGACCTGAGCTTGCAGTCATAAAACTGATCTGAAAAGGACTTTTCAGTTACTTTTTTTGGTAAGCCCTCCAAAAGAGAAAAGCTACTCAAATATTATAAGGAAGATAGTCTTTTACAGATCTTTCACATCTCTAGGGGACTGAAACTTGAAAGTATGAGCATTAAAAAAAAAAAAAAGATTGAAGAGGTTATATAAAGGTCCACGTGCCCTTTGAAAAATAGTGTCCTTGGCATTATACCCTTATTGATGTTTGTCCCAAGCCTTTGCGTGGGTCACCTGACGGTGTGTGTCTCGCTCCTGAAAGACTGCTGGAGCATAAGTTGTTCTGAAGTTTTCCTTGAGTGGATCCAAAGGGGATTAAGTTAAATGTCAGAAGTTCCCCAAGTAGCAATTCCTTAGAGATCCTCTCGGCTGAGCTGAAGACCTGGCCAGGATAAGAACATTAAGAGAGGAGCATGGGCAGTTAGCTTGCTTCAGGCAGCAATCATGCCGAGAGGGTAAATTTTCATTCCTCCTAGGCACACATTAGTCAGTGGGCTTGGACACACAATTACCTTGTAGTTAGGAGGATCGTGGGTAGAATGAGATGTTTCTATAGCTAGCTGCTTATTATGCTGCCTGCTATCTTTTATTTTTTTAGTTTATTTTTAATTGAAGGATAATTGCTTTACAATATAGGTTTCATTTCTGGCATACATCAACATGAATTAGCCACAGGTACACATATGTCCCTTCCCTCTTGAATCTCCCTCCCACCCCCGACTCTTTCCCACCCATCTAGGTTGTTAGAGAGCCTCAGTTTGAGTTCCCTGATTCGTACTGCAAGTTTTCATTGGCTATTTTACATATGGTAGTGTATATGCTCAGAGAAGGCAATGGCACCCCACTCTAGTACTCCTGCCTGGAAAATCCTGTGGACGGAGGAGCCTGGAAGGCTGTAGTCCATGGGGTCGCTGCGGGTCAGACACGACTGAAAGACTTCACTTTCACTTTTCACTTTCATGCATTGGAGAAGGAAATGGCAACCCACTCCAGTGTTCTTGCCTGGAGAATCCCAGGGACTGGGGAGCCTGGTGGGCTGCCGTCTATGNTCGCTGCGGGTCAGACACGACTGAAAGACTTCACTTTCACTTTTCACTTTCATGCATTGGAGAAGGAAATGGCAACCCACTCCAGTGTTCTTGCCTGGAGAATCCCAGGGACTGGGGAGCCTGGTGGGCTGCCGTCTATGGGGTCACACAGAGTCGGACACGACTGAAGTGACTTAGCAGCAGTGGATATGCTTCCACACTACTTTCTCCATTCATCTCATCCTCTCCTTCCTCCCCTCCAGCCATGTCCATAGTCTTTTCTCTGTGTCTGCATCTCCACTACTGCTCTATGAATAGATTATCAGTACCATCTTTCTAGATTCCATGCTGTGTTGTGCTTAGTTGCTCAGTTGTGTCCAACTCTTTGTGAACCCATGGACTGACTGTATCCTGCCAGGCTCCTCTGTCCATGAGGATTCTCCAGGCAAGAATACTGGAGTGGTGATGCCCTCCTCTAGGGGATCTTCCCAACCCAGGGATTGAACCCAGGTCTCCTGCATTGCAGGTGGATTCTTTACTATCTGAGCCACCAGGGAAGCCCAGGAATACTGGAGCCTATCCCTTCTCCAGGGGAACTTCCTGACTCAGGAATCAACCTCAGTCTCCTGCATTGCAGGCAGATTCTTTATCAGCTGAACTTCCAGGGAAGCCCCCAGGTTCTCTATATATGTGTTAATATATGATATTTGTTTTTGTATTTCTGACTTCACTTTGAAGTTCATCCACCTCATTAGAACTGACTCAAATGCATTCCTTTTTATCGCTAAATAGCATTCCATTGTATTTATGTCCCACAGCTTCTTTATCTATTCATCTGTCAGTGGACATCTGGTTTATGCTGTCTGGTATCTTATACCATCTTCTAGATCCTCTCAGTTGGGTTGGGCGATGGATGAGGGCGAGCATTTAACTTAATGGCAGGTAACTTTAAGAGAGGGCCTAGTGGAGAGTGTCAGTTTGTGGTTCTGTACCCACCAGGGAGCGCTTCCAACCTTCCTGTGACCTTTAGGGTCATCATTAAAAAGCACCTAGAGAGACTCTTCATGGACTTGGAATGCTTAATCAGGAAGAGACCAAATCAGGTTGAAAATCTGATGGTAAGCTAGGACTTACAGGGGCCAGGTGAGGAGGAATCGTGGTGCTTCAGCACTGACTGTACACTTAGGAGTGCCGTGGGGCACCAGTAAATCCATCCGGATGGCAATAGCCTTCTCCATTTAGGACCTTTCCTGATGGCCACCGCTGACAAAGCATGAGCATCGTAGGGTCACTTGACATTCCCGTTCTCCCCTTCCCAACCTCAGGTCCTGTCCTCATTTCGTAACAGCACTGGAAAGCCTGGGATTTTGGACTGCTCACGTTCCCATTGTTGTTAGATAAAAGCATCTAAAGTCATCAGGACTGGAGCACATCCCCCCCTCCCCAGCCCCACCCTTAACTAGATGTGTATAAGAGACAGGGGGTGCCCACTGCAGCTTTTGACATTGCCCTTGTACTTTTTTATAGATGCTCTCTTTGTCCGTGTTGGTNATCCCCCCCTCCCCAGCCCCACCCTTAACTGTGCTCTAAATTTTGCACCCCTTGGTAAAGTGTTTGCTGCCTTTCAGTTTCTAGTCCCGGTTGAGCTTTGGGGCCTCATGTTAAACTAATTTCACGCTCCCTGGGCCTGATTTCAGTCATGCTGGCTGTTATGATCTGCACCAGGAGGCCAAGGACTTTCAGGCCTTAAACATATTGTTCCTTCTCTTGAGAATGCTGTCCCTGCCCTTCTCTGCCTTTTGAAGTCCTACTGAGCTCAGTAGTTATTCCATAGTTTCTGCTGTCCCCTACTCTGAAGTAAACACTTTTTTTTTTTAACCCCTGCATTTGTAGCATTTGCCTGTGGCTCGAATGCCAGCAGTGCTCAGCTCACTGCCCTGTTGTTGTCCCATCTACCTGGGCCGCCAGAGTGCCTAGCTTATCACTGCCATGGACGGTGCTTACCTCGGAGCCTTGTATACAACAGTAGCTCAGCAGATGTTCCTGAGCTAATGTGAGTTCCTTCTTTATTCTCAGTTGGTACAATCCCTTTCATTTTACCAGTGCTATCCAAGGAAAGATAGAATACTCTTGGGTAGGAATACTGCAGAAGCTAGTCTTAGACTAAGAAAGGAAGCTAGCTTTCTTAAATTTTCGAAACTATTACTCTTGCCATATTTGCAATTTGAGATGATTAGCTAGGCCTCTCAGAAGAAAGACTTAGGAGGTAGTGGGATGGTCTGTTCAGGAGTTAGAAGTATCCTGTCAGCCAGGAGGGAGGCTCTTCATTGGTTGATTATAAATTATAGTGGCTTAGGCCTTATATGCTTGGACCTTTTTAAGGCACAATGAAGATTAGGGTAACGGTACTTTTTATTTTTGGGCTTCCCCAGGGACTCAGTGGTAAAGAATCCGCCTGCAAAGGACCTTTGTGGTAGTTTTGCATGACTCTGGGGAATGGGGAGGGGATGTTCTCCCTTGATATGCAAGGGCCTTACACATACGAGACCAAACCTGAGGGCTGTCACAGTCTCCTGGAAAATCAACACTGATTCTCCATCAGATCTCCATCTGTGTCTTGGAATCCATCTTTCATATAGAGTAGAAATATAGTACAAAAGAGTAACTTTCCACAGTAATTTTCAAATTGTTCTTTTAAGCAGGAGAATAATTGATTCACAATATATGTATCTTCATTTATGAAATTCCACAAAGATATTATTGTTTCGATAACTACTCAAGGTTATTCTCTAAAGTAAAGCTTTATTTTTCAGATTTGTTCTTTTCATTCTGTAAGCATTGTGGTCCAATAGGACAGAACTGTACAGATCAGTGATTTCCAACTTTTTTTAAAGAATGGTTTAACTTTCTTTTACTGACTAATCTGACTCATATACCAGCCTCCTCTCCAATAAATGCATTGTATGACTGTATGGAATTTTTAAAATATTACTTGTATGAAGTTTCATTTGTTTTGAGAATTTTGAAGGACAGAGAGAAATACTTAATGTTGCAACATCAAGGGTTGGTAAGCACAGCCTGTCTGCACACCTCTTTGTAACTTTCAGCAGAGCAGGACAACCTGTCATCAAGAAGAAGGTGCCAAAGTTGTCAAGTTTTCCATCATGTGTCAGTCTTGAGTTTAGAGTATGTTTGAGTGCATTTAGTGAGAGACTGGGCCGAATTTAACAGATATCTATTAGGAAGATTTATGGCATGGAATCTTCTGCTTTGGTGTGTTGTTTCTCCCAAAGTGTGTTGCAAGATTGGGAAGCATTGTGTTCCCCTCCCTGGCAGTCCTTGAGATGAAAAGAATTGGGAGATTGATGCTGCTTTGGTGAGGAGCACGCAATAGAGTTACAGCTACAACCAGCACCTTCCATCATGTGCATTTCTGTCCTTCCTTCTTTCCTCTGTCTCAGTATTAGTTAGGGTGGTCTAGCTGCCTAACAAATTCACCCCAGAGCTCAGACATTATAGACATTTATTTCCTGCTCAGTTAACAGTAATAGGGTGGTTGACACATTGGAGGGCAGCTCTCCTTGCAGTCTTCTGGGATTCAAGTACAACAGTATTACCATAATGATGATGAGGCTCTGAAAGTCACTCAGGATACTGTCTCTGTTCCACTGACTAGTAGCAAAAGGCCATGGAGGAGTGTGCATGGGATGCCCAGAAGTGGCACATACCACTTCTGCTAACATTTCTCTTGCTAAAGACCTAGTCACATGGTCAGACATAACTGTGATGGAAGCTGGGAATTGTAGTCTAATAGTGCCCGCAGGAATAAGAGAACACTGCGGTAGTTTGCTAAGGCTGCCATAACAGAATCTCAGAGACTGGTGGGGGGGGGCATGTGGTAGTGTTGTTTAAATGATAGAAATTTATTTTGTTACTGTCTGGAGCCTAGAAATCCAAGATCAAGGTGTCGGCAGGTTTGGTTTCTTCTGAGGCTTCTTTCCTAGGCTCGCAGACAGCCTCTTCTGGTGCATCCTCATATAGTCTGGGTGTCTTTTTTTGTGTGTGTGCGTGTCCTCATATTCTCTTGTTTTAAGGATACCAGTCATATAGGACTGGAGCCCACCCTGATGGCCTCATTTAATATAATCATCTCTTTAAAGGTTCTACCTCTAAATATTCTGAGTTACTGTGGGTTAGGGCTTCAACATATAAATTTTTCTGGGGACACAATTCAGCCCATAGCAAATATGGATTTTGGTGAGCAGCTAAAAGCTGCTTTCCTCTTCGCCTGTACTGTGTGTGTGCTCGGTCACTTCAGTTGTGTGTGATTCTTTGCGACCCTATGGACTGTAGCCTGCCTGACTCCTCTGCCCATGGAATTTTCCAGGCAAGAGTACTGAAGTGGGGTGCCATTTCCTTCTCCAGAGGATCTTCCTGACCCAGGGATTGAACCTGCATCTCCTGTATTGTAGCCGGATTCTTTACCACTGAGCCACTGGGGACGTCCCTTATAACTGCTTAGGTTTAATCCATTCATTGGCGATCAGATCATGGATTTAGAACCAGACAGAGTAGATTCAAATTCTAGTTTCACTACTTAACAGCTGATGTGTCTCTCTTAATTTCAGATTTCTCATCTCTGAAAAGGAGGTAAACATTTTCATCTTCCAGAGCTGTTCTGAGGACTTGTTAAGGGAAAAAGCTCAGCGTAGGGTCTGGCATGTAGAGTATTAGCATAATCTCCTTTCTTCCACTGGTGATGCTTGATTGCAGATGGTACCCAGACTGAACAGCTCGTTGAATTTTGCAGTAGAAGGTCTGGACATTCTTGAGCATTTTGTGGTATGTCAGAGATAGTCTCTAAAATCTTCAAGCTTATGGACATAACTCATGAAGTTACAAAACCATTGCCATTAGATGGCAATCTAGCATGGATTTCACTGTGGAAAACCGTGACTTGCTTTTCATCTGACTTTTCTGAAGATACCTGTTTCTTTAATCCTTTTTCGTCAATCTCATTCTAAGTTTTCTGACATGGAAAAGAAAATAAACAGTATTATTTCTATTAAAAAATAACTTCTTAATTGTTTTATAAATTAGTGTATAATAAATATTCATTAATATTTTTAGGGATTTTGGTAGCTAAGGTACACCTAAGTGGGCTTCCCAGGTGGTGCTAGTGGTAAAGAACCTGCCTGCCAGTGCAGAAGACATCCATCCCTGGATGGGGAAGATCCCCTGGAGAAGGGAATGACAACCCACTCAGTACTCTTGTCTGGAGAATTCCATGGACAGAGGAGCTGGGCAGGATACAGTTCATGGGATTGCAAAGAGTCAGACACAACTGTGCAACTAACTATTGCTTAATGTAATATATATTTACATATGTTATATAATATATGTTTCCTTTTTATGTTACCATTTAAGTTTGGTAGGTTGTTTTCCTTTTTTTGAGAATTCCCATAGATGATTCCATGTAAAGCCTTGACTAATTTTAATTTTTATCTATACAGACTTTTATAGCTATAACAGGTAAATTATTAAGATAATCCTGGGAAAATTTTTATAAATGTGTTCTCTAGTTATTGGGTAAAGGCTTGTTTTTAGGTTTCTTCTTTAAATAAATCTTTAGAGATTTCTCTAATCTGCTAAAACATGCTGTTGACTTACCCTTTTTGCTAAGTATTACATTTAGAAATATCTTGAGGCATCCGATTTGTAAAAGTCAAATTTTTGCCAGCCTGACTTTCTCTCTGGTTCCTTATACAAATAATTAGGCAGAGAAAATTTTTGTCTAGTTCCAAGAATAGCATTCACATGTAACATACTCTACTTGACTATTTAAGCTAAGATCAGGATCATTCCGTACTCCCTGGTGGCTCAGATGGTGAAGACTCTGCCTGCAATGTGGGAGACTCTGATGGGTCAGGAAGATCCCCTGGAGGAGGGCATGGCAACCCACTCCAGTGTTCTTGCCTGAAGAATCCCATGGTAGAGGAGCCTGGAGGGCTACAGTCCATGGGGTTGCAAAGAGTTGGACACGACTGAGCGAACAGCACTTTTACTCTCAGAATCTCTTTCTGTTCACAAACACAGCTACCTGTAGCCTCTCCAGTGATAAACAGAGCTGGAGGGGATTGGATCTATCTGTTCGTCTACCATACTTGGCAGAATCAGAGACTCATTAGATCAGTGGATCAAAGTGTTCAGCAGTTTTTTGCCACATCCAATCCAATTACATAACCAATGATCTCTTTTTTCCTTATATATACATATATTTGTATAAAAAGCCTTTTGTCCTGATCTGTAACATTTTTATATTTTAAGATTCAACATTTGAACCTCATCTGTGATTTTGAAATTCCAAAAGAGCCTTTGGTGTGTATAAGTTAGAATGCTTTTGGCTGCCAGAAGCAGACGTTCCAGCACAATCTGCCTTAAACCAGAAAGGATATTTGTTGGGTCTTGCAACTGAAAAAACTGGTTCCATGGTAAAGCCTTGACTAATTTTAATTTTTATCTATACAGACTTTTATAGCTATAACAGGTAAATTATTAAGATAATCCTGGGAAAATTTTTATAAATGTGTTCTCTAGTTATTGGGTAAAGGTGGTAAAGAATCTGCCTGCAATGTGGGAGATCTCAGTTCGATTTCTGGGTTGGGAAGATCCCCTGGAGAAGGGAAAGGCTACACACTCCAGTATTCTGGCATGGAGAAATCCATTGACTATAGCCCATGGGGTCACAAAGAGTCAGACATGACTGGGTGACTTTCACTTGTCACTTGTAATGGAAAAAAGTCCAGTTATAACTGGAGACGTGTGCTCTGGGGAACCCTGCTGGGCTCCTTTGTTCTCTCAGCTCAGCCCTCTCTGGTTGGTTTCGTCCTCAGGGGTAGAGGCAGAAGTAGCTTCAGGCCTCAGTGTGCACAGCATATTATACCATCAGAGGACAAGGCAAGCCGAGTCTGATGACTCCCTCTTGAAGAGCAAGGAAACTTCTTTTTCAGAAGCCCTTAGCGCACTTTCCCTCATTCTTATTTACTTTGATTGGGTATTGTCTTCACTTTTAAAAAAAAGTTATTTTTACTTATTTATCTGGGTCTTAGTTGGAGCATGTTGGCTCTAGTTCCCTGACCAGGGATTGAACCTGTGCCCCTTGCATTGGGAGCTGAGGGTCTTAGCCACCAAAGAAGTCCCCACATCACCACTTTTGAACCAATCAGTGTAGGCTGGGCCCCTCAGCTTACACCTGGATTTCTGAACAGGTCATCAATAAGTTATCCTTGGGCCAGCCAGGCCTGCCTTTGGAGTAGTTTCAGGTCATTTCTCCTTAAAGTTCATGGACTATGTCGAGAAAATGAAAGTCAGAGTAGTGACAAGAGGATGCTGGATAAATACCAGTGCTCAATGTAAAATTGTGTTCATGAATAATATTCCTTAATGCATAAATACTACAGTTCAGAACATCTTTACGTGCTCTGTTTTGCATATAGTCAATATAGTAGTATGTTATATTAAGATTATCCTTGTGTTTATAATACTTGTTCACAAGAAATCTATTTTGGTTTGTATAAATATATTTAATAAGTTATATTATTAATCTCTGTTACTATATTGTTAAATATACTATGTTCTTATTAAAGCAGAAAGTTTTTCTTGAGCCTGCTTAATTTGATGCCTTACAGGCCAGGAAGTTAGGAATTTCCCCATCTGATTAAATGCCATTGAATAATTCCAGTAAGTAATGCTAAGTGTTCTTTGGAATTATTATAAAACTTTGTGGTAAACCTTTTTCATCTTGGTGTCTTGTTGTTCTTAATATTTTTAGTGGTTTCCTCTGAATTTTCCTCTTTTTTTTTTTTTTTTTTGTGTCATAAAGTTGTCTGTGAGGGCTTGATTCTTATTCTGCTAAGACAGAATCTGAAAATTCATTATTGCAGATGATCATGTTAGACCTGATTTACTCAGAGAGGTATAAATAACATTTTGTAGAACTTTCTAGTAAAGCTTTAGCTGTTGGTGTTTAAGCTAAATCTCTCTATTTGAATTTAGTGTTGTAGAGGCCAATGGTATATTCTTTAAAGCTATTTTTAGAAACCCAGGTGGCGCCAGTGCAGGACACTTAAGAGACATGGGTTTGATCCCTGGGTTAGGAAAATTCCCTAGAGGAGGGCACAGCTACCCACTCCAGTATTCTTGTCTGGAGAATCTATGGACAGAGGAGCCTGGAGGGCTACAATCCATAATGTTGCAAAGAGTCGGACACAAGCGACTTAGCATGCAATCTTTTCTAGAAGTTTTTGTATTTGCCATTTTAACAACTACATCTTAGTATTCATTTAATAAGAAAACACAAGAGTATAAAAGCTACTATTAATTCAGTCACATTTCAGAATAAATATGTTTGACACACTGCCATATAGGCACACATCAAGAAACAGTGCACATGTGTGAGGCATTTTTTCAGGCTGCACTCAGTTCTGCGTGCACACAGAGATTCAAGAATATGTTATATTAATTTATGGCACCTCTTGTCTGTTGTTACTGTTTAGTCACTAAGTCGTTCTGACTCTTTTGTGACCCCATAGACTGTAGCCCACCAGGCTTCTCTGTCCATGGAATTTCCCAGGCAAGAATACTGGAGTGGGTTGTCATTTCCTTCTCCAGGGGATCTTCCTGATCCAGGGATTGAACTCCTGTCTCCTGCATTGACAGGCAGGTTCTTTACCACTGACTGAGCTACCAGGGAAGCCCATGGCACCTCTACTTACCCCAAATAATGGCCATCCAATTGGGAAACTCTTTACTAAAATTTTTAGATGAGTGTTATAAATATCTCAGTTACTCTCCTAATTAAAATGTTCCCTAATCTTTGAATGCAACCTCCTTCAGTCCTAAACTGGTAGACCTCAGAGCTATAAGTACAGCTTTCCTTCCCCATGTAGCCTGTACATAGTAGGCAGTGAATGGGTATCGGTTGAGTCAGTGCATAGATGCATACTTGAATGATGACTATGAGTACATGATGTTCTACGATTGTCTTGGCAAAAGTATAGAAGTAAACTCCCAACTGGGAGGGAGGAATCTTACCAGGAACTTAATGTTCATAAACCAAAAGAAACCAAGAAATAGTTCATGAAGTTGGACATCTTCCCAAACCTTTAACCCACAGTTTGTTTTGTGCCAGGAAATATATTAATATTTTTTTCTCCGTGTTGAGCTTTTTCAATCATAGTGATTCTTTTTTTAAGGGGGGTGGTTTGAAGAGATGTAAGTTTTGTGTTTTGTGTTTTTTGTGTTTCTCATCTTCTGCAAATGATAAAATCAACAGAATGAGCAGTCAGAAGGGGAAAGCCCAAGTGTGCCTCTAAAAAAACCCTTGTGTCTGCCTCCTTTTATTAATCTTTCTGCCTCCTTATACAGTCCTGTCCTGAAACACCTGATATGCTTATTTGATCTTTTATCCATGTGTCTAGCGTCTGTACTGGGCTTGTCACTGGGGTATTATCAGTTTAGTTCAGTTCAGTTCAGTCGCTCAGTTGTGTCCGACTCTTTGCGACCCCATGAATCGCAGCATGCCAGGCCTCCCTGTCCATCACCATCTCTCGGAGTTCACTCAAACTCACGTCNCAGTGTGCATTCTCACTCAGGGCAAATTCTGGACAAAAGATGCAAAGAGACCAAAAGAACCAGTTGTTACTTCTGAAGCTCCTGGAGCAAAAGCAAGTTACACCTAAGGGCAAACCACCCAGTCACCCCTCCAGAGACTCCTCGACACATCCTATCCCCACCCCATATAAGGAACAAGCTTGTCCCCACCTTGGGGAGTGAGCAAGCAAGGGAACTGGTTGTTGGTTATCACTCCCTCCTACTGTAGCAGGGACCCCAGTACAGCCTTGCCTGAATTTCTTCTCTGGCCTCTGATCAATTCCTATTGATTAAGAAGGTCAAGAATCTCATTAACAATTTTCTCACTCCTTGGTATGTTCTTGATTTTTAACAGGTTTATAGCCCTAGGTGGCTCAGATGGTAAAGCATCTGCCTACAATGCAGGAGACCAGGGTTCAATTCCTGGGTTGGGAAGATCTCCTGGAGAAGGAAATGGCAACCCACTCCAGTATTCTTGCCTGGAGAATCCCATGGACAGAGGNTTTTAACAGGTTTATAGCCCTAGGTGGCTCAGATGGTAAAGCATCTGCCTACAATGCAGGAGACCAGGGTTCAATTCCTGGGTTGGGAAGATCTCCTGGAGAAGGAAATGGCAACCCACTCCAGTATTCTTGCCTGGAGAATCCCATGGACAGAGGTCGCACAGAGTTAGACACAACTGAAGTGACTTACCATGCCCACTCCCCAACTGTGCACAGACATTCTTCTGAGTAAAAGGTGTTATTTTCTGCAAATGAATCCCCTTAAATTTAAATAATGAAAAGATAAACCTAAAGTCTCTTCAGTGTTTTCTTGGAATCTCAAAAAGCTAATGCAGTAAGTGAAAATGTGTATAGAGAATATTCAATATAAAGTCTTAATGAAAATGTAACCTATTAAACCTAAGAGGGAGTTCCCTGGTGGTCTAGTGGTTAAGACTTCACCTTTCAGAGGAGGGAGTACAGGTTGATCCCTGCTTGGAGAGCTAAGATCCCATATGCCTCAGTGCCAAAAAACCAAAACAAAACAGAAGCGATTAAAAAAAAAGGTTCTTATAATGGGGGGAAAGCAACTTGAAAATAGAGTGCTATGAAGGATCAGCACCATTTCAAATTAAGACATGGACCCCACATTAGAGGCAGAGCCTGAGGGCCACATGGAAATCACAACTTGCAGTTTCAAACTGTGTCCCAGTGGTCTTTATTTTTGACAATCATCTTTTAGTTTGTGATCAGTAGATTCTCCATTTCATTTCACTCGTCGCTGAGATAAGCCATCATAAAATAATTTGGATCTTAATCTTTCACACCGAGAAATAGGCCATTTTTCTAATTCCATAATCATATCAACAAATGAGTGTTTATTCAATTTGTTAGAAAGTTTTGAATCTCACTTGATATTTGGCTGTCTTTGCTTGCCAAATGAATTGTAGTGAATGACCTAATTTAAATGAATTTGAAAACAACCTCAGATCAAATAGGTCTGTGACTGAGAGGTAGAATTATTAGGTAACCCTGTTCCCAGTACCCGCGAAATCCCATTTTTGGGCTTGCGTGCTGTGCTAAGTCGCCTCAGTTGTGTCCAACTCTGTGATGCTATGGACTGTAGCCCATCAGATTCCTCTGTCCATGGGATTCTCCAGGCAATAATGCTGGAGTGGGTTGCCCTTTCCTTCTCCAGGAGATCTTCTTGACCCTGGGATCGGACCCATGTCTCTCATGTCTCCTGCATTGAAATGCAGGTTCTTCACCACTAGCGCCACCTGGGAAGCCCCATTTTGGGACTTGGAGCTCTATTAACGAATGTCACTTTTTAACGAGACCTTCGTTGGTCCTCAGTCAGCTCCCAAAATTAGCTAGATGAAGCAAATTAAGAATAATACAGCAGTGTGAATTTGAAGGCCAGTGTTATGTTTGATAAGCAAACATGGGACTGGATGTTCAGTTCCTATTTTTAAAGGACTGGAAAGTTAGACACGTCCATCCTGGCAGCTCCAGCCCTACATGCCTGCCCTATTTGTTTCTGATCACATCCGATTGTCCCTGTAAATAATGAAAGTGAAGGGGCCTGTCTATTTTGGGCAGCCTGTGAACGTGGCCCTAGTACATGCTGCCTTCAGATCTCCCCTGCTGAAGAACCTGAGCCTACTTATAAACAAAAAAGCTAATAAAAAGGCTATTTAAAAAAATGTATTGGAGTATAGTTGCTGTACAATGTTGTGTTAGTCTCTGCTGCACAGCAAAGTAAATCACTATATGTTTATTTATTTGTTGTTTGTTGTTCAGTTGTGTCCAACTCTTTGCAACCCCATGGACTGCAGCACATCAGGCTTCCCTGTCCTTCACCATCTCCTGGAGTTTGCTCGAATTCATGTCTGTTGAGTCGACGATGCCATCCTCTGTTGTCTCCTTCTCCTCCTGCCCTCCATCTTTCCCAGCTTCAGGGTCTTTCCAAAGTGTTGCCTCTTCATATCAGGTGGCCAAAGTATTGGAGCTTCAGCTTCAGCGTCTGTCCTTCCAATGAATATTCAGGGTTGATTTCCTTTAGGATTGACTGGTTGGATCTCCTTGCAGTCCAAGGGACTCTCCAGAGTCTTCTCTAGCACCACAGTTCAAAAGCATCAATTCTTTGTTACTCAGCCTTCTTTATGGTCCAGTTCTCACATCCATACATGACTACTGGAAAAACCATAGATTTGACTATATGGACCTTTGTCAGCAAAGTAATGTCTCTGCTTCTTATACACTGTCTAGGTTTGTCATGGGCTTCCTAGGTGACTCCAGTCATAAAGAACCCGCCTGCCAATGCAAGAGACATAAGAGTCTGGGGTTTGATCCCTGGGGAGATCCCTCCAAGGGATTGAAAGATTGCTGCTGAACGAAAAGATGCCAGGATTCTTGGCCTCCTGAAGAGAATTCAATCCGGGGCCAGAGACGAGGCTTGATCGCTCAGAGCTTTTGTATAATAAAGATTTATTAAAGTATAAAGGAGTTAGAGGAAGCTTCTGACATAGGAATCAGAAGGTGGCAGAAAGAGTACCCCCTGCTAGTCTTCAGCTGGATGCTATATAGTCACTAGAAGTCTGTTAGTGAAAGAAAAGAATGTCTTAAAACTCAGAATGGCACAAGGCCCCTCATCCATAAGATGCATTTTCGGATAATCTTGGCACCAAATGGTTCATCCTGGGCCATAAAATGATTAACTTGAATCTTGTAGAAGGACAGATTACCATACAAATAGTTTCGTTTACATAGATTAGGGGAACAATATCTGAGTATAACATACTGGTTTGTCAAGTAGGCTCTGAGCCATTAGGTGGAACAGACTTGAAGAGAGAGTTTGGGGTAAATGCATAGTACATTAGCATAGCTTAAGACAAACATTTCCATAAGAAAAATGCATTGGTTAACTCAAGGTTTGAGAATAGTTAACTTCAGGTGAAACCAGGTGTCATTATGGCAACACAATATTTTAAGAGAAACCTCCTTTTAAATTTGTATAGAGAAGGAAAAAAAAATATCGCT
>SJYV01034337.1:1361827-1405244 GCA_006410875.1 Neotragus pygmaeus | reverse complement strand
TTCAGGATGGGGAACAGGTGTATACCCGTGGCAGATTCATGTTGACGTATGGCAAAACCAATACAATATTGTAAAGTAATTAACCTCCAATTAAAATAAATAAATTTATATTAAAAAAAGAAAAAATGCAGTAAATTGTTCAATGAACTAGAAAAAAAAGGAAAAAAGAAAACCGATCATCTAGAGTCCTGAAGCTAATGCTGAGTTTTCCAAATGTGCTGGCATATTGAGTGCAGCATTTTAACTGCATCACCTTTTACGATTTGAAATAGCTCAGCTGGAATTCCATCACCTCTACTAGTTTTGTCCTAGTAATGCTTCCTAAGGCCCACTTGATTTCATATTCCAGGATGTCTGCACTACTTGAAGAAAAATATTCTAAGTCTGACCCCAGTGAGCCTAATTCCAGGAAAATGGCCACTCTTGTAAACAACTGCTCTGGATACTAGAGAAAACTCCTGAAATATACTTATTAATGAAGATGGCTATTATAGTTCACGTGTGCATTGCCTCATATGGATTTTTAAACATTAACATGATTCTAAGATTCATTTATTTGGTCCCAAATATCAGTTGATTACAAATGTTCTTTTCTTTTTTAAAAAAAGTATTATTTATTTGGCTGTTCCAGATCTTTGTTGCACCATGCAGGTTCTTTTAGTNATATGTAAAAAACTCTGTGTGCATCTTCCTGTTTGATATCCATCCTTAGTTATGATTCTGTCTCCCTGTGTAAGTATTTGGGTTCACTCTTTGAAAGGCTTTCCTAACTGTATAGCTTCCTTTGCTGTAGCAGGGAGGGCAGAGGATTTTGAGTGAAGTGTTTTCTGTTGGTAAGTAACAGACTGGGTAAGGGTTATTTCTTAATTATTTTAATTCTTCTAGTACAACTCTTTAATCTCTGTCCTCTACTTAAAGGGGAAACTGGTTGTGATTATGCTTTGTTTATTTATTTTTATAAAAATAGTGTGTGACTTTTGTTGGAAATACAGTAGAGTACAAAGTAGAAAATAAAGATCGTTTGTGATCCTTCTACTCAGTGAAAAATACTATTAACATTTTACCATTTCCTCTCAGCCTTTTTCCCACGTATTTTTATCACATTAGATGAAGATAAAATAGCTTTCTTGCTTACTCCATTAAATACTCTTTTAAGTTTTCCCCTTAATATAATAAGTCATTAAGAACTCCCTGTAAATATATTTTAACGGTTTTGTTAGAATTTTCTTGTTTGAATGTACTGTATTTTATTTAACTGTTCTCCCAAAGTTAAGCTTTTTATGTATTTCCAGTTTTTGTCAATTAAAAATGATATACTAATTTTTTTTCTGCTTTATTCCTATATCTGTATTTTCAGTTATTTCCCCAGGATTAATCAAATCTGGGAAGTAGAATTAGTAAATGAATATTAGTATTTTTGGCAATTTGGTAAACACTTGATAAACTATGCTTTCCTGGAAGATTATGTAGTTTATAATCTCATCAATAAATCATCCAATTAATTGTTTCATTTCATCAGCATTCAAGATTTTGTTGACTCTTTCAGTTTGAGGGCAAAAATATATCTCGTTCTTTGTACTCACATTTCTTTTTCTTTCTTTTTTTAAAAGATATATTTTTAATTGGATTATAATTGCTTTACAATGTTATGTTAGTTTTTGCTATGCAACAGCATAGACCAGTTAGATGTACATTTATGCCTTCCCTCTTGAGCCTCCCTTCCACCCCACCCCCCATCCTACCCCTTTAAGTCATCACAGAACACCCAGCTGAGCTCTCTGTGCTATATAGGAACTTCCAACTAGCTATCTATTTTACACATGGTAGTGTATATATATGTGTGTTCTCACATTTCTTTGGTTCTTACTGAGGGTCAGCTGTTTTCATTGGGTTGTTACCTTTCTCTTTGAATTAGCCGTTTGCATTTGCTCTTCATTTATCTATTAGGATCTTAGTGTAGTGTTTTGTTTCTATTTGAATTTCCATGAACTTTTTATTGTATTAATTTTTTGTCATGTTTATGTTCTTCTGAGGATAGTAATATATGCCTTTTCATATTTAAATTTCTTGATGTTTTCCTTTGTAATTTTTCCCATTGCTGAAATTGAAGAAGTACTTTTCGGTCTAAAGACAAGAGAGAGTTTTACCAAGGATATCTTTTCTTCTCTTTGTGGGGTGATTCTTGTATAATTAATTCTAACCTATAGAGTTCAGAGTTTAATTTGAAATAAATGCTAGGTTTGGGTAGATTTCCCCCTGAAAAAAGGTTAGGTTTGGGTAGATTTCCCCCTAACTAATCGTCTTATTATTTTTTTGTTCTTTCCATTTTGTAATGCCACACTTAGCTTTTATTACATTTTTGTCACAGTAGGCCATCAGGGTCTGGAGAAGGAAGTGGCAACCCACTCCAGTGTTCTTGCCTTGAGAATCCCAGGGACGGGAGAGCCTGGTGGGCTGCCGTCTCTGGGGTCGCACAGAGTTGGACACGACTGAAGCGACTTAGCAGCAGTAGCAGGCCATCAGGGTAAGATGGTATTTTGAAATTTCCTTCTCAGTCTTTCCCTCTCTTGACCTAATCTTTTGAGGATTTGCTCATTTGGAATTTTTATATACTACTCTGGCTCCTCTTTTGGCTCTGTTTTTTCCCTTCTGTTTTTAATTTGCATTTCTGCACTTTTCAGAGTTTTCAAAAAATTAGTCCACATGTGAGTTCTTAAAGACAGCTGTTCTGTTACATTCATCACTGTATTCCCTGTAGCCCTTATTGAATTTTTAAAGCAATAACATTAAAGCAAGCTCTTCTAGAAAACTTGGGAGAGAAGAAAAAGCATAAAGAAGAAAATAAATTAGTCTTACCACTCAAAGATATCTTGATACTGTTAAACATACTCTGAAATTTGCTAGGAAATATATGCATGTGTACTTAGTTACTCAGTCGTGTCTGACTGTGACCCCATGGACTACAGCCAGCCAGGCTATTCTGTCCACGGAATTCTCCAGGCAATATAATAGAGTGGGTTGCCTTGCTCTCCTCCAGGGGATCTTCCCAACCCAAGGATTGATCCCAGGTCTCCCACATTGCAGCCCACGTCTGAGCCACCAGGGATGCCCAAGAATACTGGAGTGGGTAGCCTATCCCTTCTCCAGGGGATCTTCCTAACCCAGGAATCAAACTGGGGTCTCCTGTATTGCAGGTGAATTCTTTGCCAGCTGAGTTACCAGAGAAGCCCAGGAACTATATAGTATTTGTGTATTTTTTTTTGTGTGTGGGTGTATGCTTGGAACATTCATATATATGTGTATAATTTTATTTTTTACTAAATGGGAGCATCCTATACATACTGTTTTGTCATGTACTTTTTACTTGTAATAATTCCATAATTTTTAAATATTCCTCTATGACTTTAAATATATATTTTTGACTTACATTCCCATTATTTGGCTATATACTAAATAAAACATTTTATGTGAAAGAAAATGCTATTCTTTCAAAGAGATTGAATTTCAAAGTGATAATATGGCCAGAACACCTGTTATGTCTGTTGCAGCGAAAATATATGTGTGTGTGAGCCACTGTAGAATTGCTTTGTGTAGGTTGAATAAGTAAAATCAAAGAAGAGAAATAGGTGGTATATTAGATGTTTTCTAGGGAGCTTAAGTGGTTTTGGCCACTTGACATCTTATAAAGTGGGCAGGATTACAGATCCAGGGTCTGAGCTGTAGCTATAGTTATCTCAGAAGGAAGAAGGAATTCAGAATTTTGGGGGCAGAGGATGTTAGTTAGATGCCAAATCAAATTTGTGAGGTCAATGGTTGTAAAGTTGGTGCAGTTAGAAGTCAAAGGGGGTAGACCTGTATCTAAATTGGTTATAGCCAAAAGAGTAGTTTAAGGTGTGTCAACCTCAGAGGGCATAAGACAGGTGGGAGGAAAAACTGTGACAAACATGAGTCTGGTTAATAGAGATGAGGTTCTATTAGATGAGGCTTAGTAGAGATAAGGCACCAGAGGTGGGTAGTGGTGACAGTCAAATTTACCCCTTTAAATCTGCTCCTTATGTGGAAGCAACTCTGTCACCCATAGCTTTAGATAACTGCAGAACAGAGCAGCATGACCTTTATTTTGAAGAGTCCTCAGATGTGTGTGGTTTGCATCCCCATATTCCCATGGTCGAGTAAAGGTTAAAATATTGAGGGTGCCTTTATTGGACTGTAGCATGGGAGCCTAGAGGAAAGGAATGTAAAAGTCCAGAGAATTTTGAGAAGTAGTGAAGCTACCAGGACTTCTGGGAGTTGTCTTTGGGAAAGTGAAGTGAAATTCACTCAATTGTGCCTGACTCTTTGCGACCCCCATGGAATTCTCTAGGCCAGAGTACTGGAATGGGTAGCCTTTCTCTTCTCCAGGGGATCTTCCCAACCAAGGGATCGAACCCAGGTCTCCAGCATTGCAGGCAGATTCTTTACCATCTGACCCACAGGGAAGCCCAAGAATACTGGAGTGGGTAGCCTATCCCTTCTCTAGGGGATCATCCCAACCCAGGAACCGAACAGGGGTCTCCTGCATTGCAGGTAGATTCTTTACCAACTGAGGTATCAGGGAAGCAAAGACCTCCTCATTCTTGCTCCTTGCCATGGGGACTCAGAAGAGAGCCTCAGATCTTCCCTAACAAAGCAGTATGGTTGGAGCAGACAGTCCACTGGAGCAGTAATGAGAAGGGATGCTGGCAGAGTGCTTCAGCTGGGGGAGAAAGGCCTTCAGTCATAGGAGACTTAGGAGTTGGGCTTGATCTTGGAAGTGTTAAGTTTGCATTGAGAAAGGAGGTTCATCCACTTGTATCTTTATAACTTTTTTTTTCACATGTGCTACAAAGAAAGGTTATTTTTCTTTTTCAAATCACGTGTATTCCAGTCAAATAGTCTGAAAAACAGATTATTATAATGAAAATTTCACTTTTAGTTGATTTCCATTTACAAAATTGACAGTGTTTTTACTAAAATTGACTCAGAGTTGAAAACTTTCAGAAGAGGAAATAATTAGCCTATTAGCTCTCTGCTTTCCGATAGTCAGTCTCACAAGTTCGTGCCCTTTTTCTTTTGGCTTAGATATTTACATTGTTTTGTGAAACTTGAACAAGATATTATACCCACCATGTGAGCCCCTGTTGAACATACTGATTGATGTATGTTAGCTTGAAAAATCCTTGTATTCGGTGCTTTATCGTCTATGTAAGAATTAGTGTATGATTTAAAATGTGAAATATCTCGTGAAGAGTATGAGCCAAGAGAACAGGGATCTTTTCTTTTTATCTACCAGTAAATTCCCAGCACCAGTCATGAAACTCGACTCAACAGAGGTACAGAATAAATACTTGTTGAGTGGGAATAAAAATGTATGGGTGATTTCTAAGATTTTTTTGAGTTCTGGTATTCTGTCATTTCCATATCATGGTACTCCTCTGTCTCTCCTCAAAGTTATCCTGTATTAAGGTTCCCAAGGGGTGCTAGTAGTAAAGAACCTGTCTGCCAACGCAGGAGACATAAGAGACGTGGGGTTTGATCCTTGGGTTGGGAAGATCACCTGGAGGAGGGCAACCCACTCCAATATACTTGCTTGGAGAAACCCCTTGGACAGGGGAGCCTGGTGGGCTACAATCCATGGCGTCACAAAGAGTTGGACATGACTGAGGCGACTTGGCACGCACAGCACAATATAGTATGTGGGAAAATCTGGCGACATTGGTTCAGATGACTAGAAATACTATGTTGGAATTCATAGATTACTACTGAATATTCCCTTGACATTTGTGATGTTTATGAATTGCCCAATTTGCATGCACACAGTTTTCTTACTAGCTTATTTATTATGCATTTACAAAAAACAGGCAAAATGTTGATTTTTTTTTTTTCCACAAGTGGAGCTGGGTGTAAACCAGCTGGAAAGAGCAGTGCTAGTTGAGGTTTCTGTGGTTAGCAGATGGCAAGAGCTGTTTGCTAGTTCAGTTGGTCCTTCCTGCCCACTGGCTTTGTGGCTCATGGTCATCCCATTTCTTCCTTAGGTGACCAGCCTTACCTTTGTTATGGGCTTTAAGGGGTTTCTTGAAAGAGTTCAATTTGTGAGTACTCAGAGACTACCATAATAATTAGAGTATAGAGTTTTAAAAACTCACCATGTCCTTTATACTGTTTTCTGTTTTCTTTGGTTTTACTAGGTAAAAAAGCTCCCATTTTGTTTAATAAAGAAATGATTGAGTCCATGAAGGAAGGTTCAGTTGTTGTGGATTTAGCTGCTGAGGCTGGCGGAAACTTTGAAACCACCAAGCCAGGAGAACTTTATGTTCACAAGGTATAGCTCAGAGCTTCCTCTTGCTGTGATCCTGATCCTTCATCTTTAGTGATTTGTGAGAGGGTGTTTTTTGTGTTCAATGCCTCAATTTCTCAAATAATTGTAACGATCTAAAAATAACAGTAAAAGAATATTGATCAGCTAATAAATAAATAAATAAATAAATGTTTAGAGAAACTGAGGCCAGAAATTTTCTAAAATTAAAAGTAGTCACATTTAAAGCTCTTTCTGAAATATGTATTCATGTGTATATAAAGATGTATAATTTCAAAACTTGGCCTTGGCTGAAAATTGTCCTGGAAAGAAGGTGAGCATTTAGTAATAGACCTTTCTGACTGTATTTTTATTCGTTTAGGGAATTACTCACATAGGCTACACAGACCTTCCCAGCCGAATGGCCACTCAGGCCAGCACCCTGTATTCCAACAACATCACCAAGCTTCTGAAGGCCATCAGCCCAGACAAAGATAATTTTTACTTTGAAGTGAAAGATGACTTTGACTTTGGTACAATGGGTCATGTCATTAGAGGAACTGTAGTGATGAAGGTGAGTAAACAGATCTATTCCTTCCTGTGTTTTCATTTTACATTTGTTCTAGGATTTTTGTTTATGGAAGAATCCTATCTTGGAATTGAGATATATTCTAATAAAGTATCAATGTGTTGGGTTTATGCCAATAAAAATTATTTAAAAATCCAGAACAACTTAAAGAAAAATATTGCAGATATGCATGTGACTCACCTGAAAAAATAGAAGAAGGCGATGACAACCCACTCCAGTACTCTTGCCTGGAAAATCCCATGGGCGGAGGAGCCTGGTAGGCTGCAGTCCATGGAGTCGCTAAGAGTCAGACACGACTGAACGACTTCACTTTCACGCATTGGAGAAGGAAATGGCAACCCACTCCAGTGTTCTTGCCTGGAGAATCCCAGGGATAGGGGAGCCTGGTGGGCTGCCGTCTATGGGGTTGCACAGAGTTGGACATGACTTAAGCGACTTAGCAGCAGCAGCAGCAGCACCACCTAAAATATGTATTGCTTTTGAAAAACAGAAAACAAAACCCCCAGAACTGAATAAAGTAAAAATTAAACATTCCCCCACCTATCTTCTTTTAAGTTCTATTTTCTTCCTTATATGTTCTATGCACATACTAATTGTGCATCTATGTGTGTTTTCGTGACACAGCCATTATATATTTATGTACATGTATGTGGTGCTAATGGTAAAGAGCCTACCTGCCAATACAGGAGGCATAAGAGAAGTGGGTTCAGTCCCTGGGTCAGGAAGATCCTCTGGAGGAGGGCATGGCAACTCACTTTGCCTGGAGAATCCCACGGACAGGGGATCCTGGTGGGCTATAGTCCGTAGGGTCACAGAGAGTTGGACATGATTGATGGAAGTGACTTAACATGCATGCACATGTTATATATTTATATAAAGTGATGTTATAAATTATATAAATTTCTATATTTATTTAAAATTGTTTTTCAAAGAGTTTTTCTGCAACACTGAATTGACTGAATGAATGCTGGATGGTTTAAAAAGTGCTGTTCTTCTAATTTCTGTTAGGATGGCCAAGTGATTTTCCCTGCTCCCACACCGAAAAATATTCCTCAAGGTGCCCCAGTAAAACAGAAGACAGTGGCAGAGCTGGAGGCTGAAAAAGCAGCTACTATCACGCCCTTCAGGAAGACGATGACATCGGCTTCTGTCTATACAGCAGGTAAGGGTTCCTTCTATGAAGATTTTAGACTTCTTTGAATTATGAGTGTATTATGTGAGTAATATATTAACTATCAAAGTAAATGAAATGCAGTTGTCATTCATTGGATTCTCAGGACTTGACCTTCTTAGAAGCAGTTTTCACAAGTGACATGTCACCTGTCCCACCTCTGTGGACTTGGAGACTGCAGTGTCCACTCTCAGAGATGTAGGCACTGGGATAAATGCTGGAATGAACAAGTGAGAAACAATACATAGGCGGTTAATGCTTTTCTTTTATAAAAAACATTTAAAATATAATTGTTAATGTTTATATATATATATATATACACACACACCAAATATTATGAGTAATGATGTATGTCAGATTGTGTTATGAAGTTCATCTAAATGTAGTGATTGATTTATTTTTTGTGGTTTATAAAACATCACTTGTGGTTATCTGCATCTCTGGGTAAGATGGGGGAGCCAAATATTTGCTTTTAAGAATAAATAGTAAGTTATTCATCTAGTAAAAAAAATTCAGTTTTTAAGTTTTTAATCTCTTTCTTTACAGTTTAACATAGATTCTTCATTTTCCAGTTAATCTTCATGAAGACACTAAAGAATTGTCATAAAATAGTGATAAATATTCATTCTGGCTATGAATTGTTAGAATTTGAAATATGGAGATTTGATTTTAAGCCGGTTTCTGTCTCACAGAATAAATTAAAAATGTTTAGATCTGTGAGAGCCAAAATACAAACAAAAGCAAACTATAAAGAATTAAGGACCGGTACCAAGCACACAGAATTCTTGTAGCCTCAGCATTCTTCAGATTCCCATGTGAGGCCAGATGTTTTAAGCGAAATATGTAACTCTCCTTGAATAAAGAGCAAGTCTCAGCAAAATGACTGAAAAAGTCTTTAGTTGTGAACATTGTGAATAGATGGAGCAGTGTCCCTATTTGCACTTACTTATTAAAAAGAAGGAACCATATTATTGTGTTGTACAAGGAGAATATGGTCAGTAGGTTGTAAATTTCCATTTCTCTTTGGGATTCATAAGGAAATGTAGTGAGATATAACAATGATTTATTTTTCTAGGTTTCTCTTATGTTTATTGAGTCAAAGTTTATTGTGTTTTATTAGATGTGACAGTGGCATATCCCGGTGAATAAAGGGATGGCCTTCTGTTTATTTTTCTATACCCTAAAAGTTCCTCCTTTATAATAAAGCCAAGTGTTTTTCTTGAACACTTCTACCATATGTTAGAATCTATTTAACTAGCTTCTTCAAAAAATGTGATTTGCTTTTTTTCCTTTTTTTTCCCTGTTTTTCTTTTCTTTTTCCTTTGTCATAGAGACTAAAAGTAGCATCTTTGACATTAATGAATGTCAAATGAAAAGACTTTAGTTTATTAAATAGTTAATAAGAAACCTTCAGCTGAGGAGTTTCTATCTTAGATGGCCAACACAATTGATTGCTGGTGATAACTTACTGCTTCATAACTAATGTGGGCATTTAGTGAGTGCTATGCATCATGCTAAACACTTCACATGCCTTAGCCTTTTTATTCCTTATAAGAACTAAATGAGTTGGGCATATTATTATTTTCTTTTTCCAAATGAAGACAGAAAGGATTAATAATGTTACAGAGAATACTGGAGCACAGAGAGGTTAAGTATGTTGTCTAAGATCACACAGCTAGCAAGCAGTAGAGCCAGAATTCGAACCAGGCAGCCTGGCTTAAGAAAACATATCCTTAAATATAACCCAGCACAAATTCTCTGATGTTTAACTGAAGCTCATAACAATATTCTGTCTAACTCTCCCTCCAGATGGTTAACAGGCCATTCATGGGAGCCCTGGAAGTCTTATATGTGGGTAGGGAAATAAAACTGCATAAACTTCCCTAGTAGTCCAGTGGTTAAGACTCCACACTTCTACTGAAGGGAATACTGGTTCAATCCCTGGTTGGGGAGCTAAGATCATGGGGAACTATGCCATGTGGGGTGTCCAATAAACAAAATAAAAAAATTTAAAACTACAGTCTTACTGAATAGTTTAAAGTAACTTGTCAGTTGCTAATGTTTCAGCTATGCCACTTGTAAAGAAATAGTCCATATCAAGGGGGAAAAGTACCTTATTCAAGGAAGTTAAATTCCAGCATCCTGGTCATCCATAATGATTTGGTTTTCACTGACCGCTAGGTAACCCTTTCTCCTGTTGCAGAACAGCCATCCACATGTTTGCTGTTAGGAAAGGTGATAATTAAAGATGTATGTTGAGAGCTGAGTGTTTGTATTCTGCACATTCTTAATTTAATTTGTATTTTTCCCCCCTTTTTCTTTGTAAAATCCTGTTTGCTGACTTGGTATTGAGGCTGGAGCTGACTGCCCTGGCCAGCAGTCCAGTCCAGATTCAGGAGCAATTGCAAAACTTCTGTCCCGGGTGGGTGGAAGCCATATGTTTTGGGGAGGTGCTGGAGTGAATGAAACCCTTCCTACTCTTTTAAAATCCCTCTTCCCAGCTAAATCTGGGAGTGACATGAAATAGGCCTCCCTAAAGTCTAGAAAGGTTGTGTCTTGCCCAAGTAGAAAATGCTTTGGTAGATCCTTTATAGGCCTATAATTCTGGAAGAAAAACACTTGTATAAACACATGTGGCATCGTCAATGAAAGTTAAAGCAGAGAAGAGGACAAGTTATGCAGAGGAAAATGTGCAAATTATTATTAAGGTGACTCATAAATTTTACTAGATGTTTACAATTTATTTTAGGGGATGGTGGTCAGGAAGTTAAGTTTTGCTCACAATACCTTTAACTCACTTTCACCTCCCTTCCCAATAATGAACTGTCTTAAAAAACAACAACTCATTATTTGCAAGGGTGTGAAATTTTAAAACTTTGACTATGCCACATGTTTGTGTGTGGGTGTGCGTGTGCTTTTAATCCTCCTGAGATAATTGGATGTGAGCTCACACTCTTTCCTGTTTCTCCAGGTCTCACTGGGATACTAGGTTTGGGCATCGCGGCTCCCAATTTAGCCTTTTCCCAGATGGTGACCACTTTCGGTTTGGCTGGCATCGTGGGCTACCATACTGTCTGGGGAGTGACTCCCGCTCTCCACTCACCGCTGATGTCTGTGACTAATGCAATCTCAGGTTTGTTCCCCTCTTGTTTTCCCTCATCTTAGGTTTTCAAGGGCTTGTTCAACTCACAGAGTGCTTTCCATGAGGTTGATAAAGTCTGTGTTTCCAAATTGTAGGGCTTGGCATCGGGGTGGTGGTTGTGGTGACTTGGGCTCCCAGAGGTGGAGGGGTGGGGTTGGGGAAGTAAGAAGCCAGGGAGGTGTGTCAAGCCTTTGGGCTGCCCCCATTTCAAGCAGGGCAGAGCCACTGTTTCTTCTTTCAGTTACGATTTCCTTTAAAGAAACGATTCCTCCAAAGAAATTTGGAAGCAGTGTTTCCCAGGAGCATGATGGTTCATGCAGTAGTGCACACGGCCCTTCCCAAGACTGTTCTCTGTGGTCCCTAGTGATGGCTCAGATCTGAGGAATGAGACCCACATTGGACAGATGTGGGAGCTGATGGCTCGGAAAGCTCATGGCCCTGGTGAGCTTCTCTTGCCACAGGCGTAGCTTTCAGGATCTCCACCAGTAAGGTGACAGTTGCTCAGATGTGTCCGACTCTTTGCAGCCCCATGGACTGTAGCCCGCCAGGCTCCTCTGTCCATGGAATTCTCCAGGCAAGAGTACTGGAGTGGGTTGTCATTCCCTTCTCCCGGGGATCTTCCCAACCTAGGGATCGAACCCAGGTCTCCCACACTGCAGGAGGATTCTTTACCGTCTGAGCCACCAAGGAATCTCCACTGGGAACCAATCCAATCCCAAGAAGTATTCTGCTCAGGAAAGCCCAAAGCTGTGGCTCTCTCCATCATATATTTTTAGTTCATGTATAGCATTTTCCAGTTCGGATGCTTTGTATCTAGCAGGGGTCCCTTTTTGCCACAAGCGATGTCATCTAATAACATTATTGCTTTATATCTTTATCAGGGGAACAGAGCTAGAAAGTTCAAGGTTAAAATTCTTACGCAAAAAGAGAAAATGTTTGGTTAACTCTTTGCCCATGAAAGTACTTCATTGAGAATGTGTGCGAGAGCTTTCTCCTTTATGGTGTGTGTTCTTGTGAGGTTTTTCACCGATGACATTTGCTTTGGCAGCGTGATTGTTTCTGTTTACCACGTCCATGCTTTCTTCCCAGGGTTGACTGCAGTCGGTGGGTTGGTGCTGATGGGAGGACACTTGTATCCTTCCACAACTTCTCAGGGCCTTGCTGCTCTTGCTACGTTCATATCCTCAGTCAACATTGCAGGTACGAGGACGGGGAAAGAACCCAGAGTGCTGTTTTTGGTGGAGACACGAGAAGCAAATATAAAATGATATATATTTGTTAAAATATTTATATTAAATATATAAAATAAGCATTCTGATTTCAAGAATTTAATCATGCCTTTTAAAAAATGTTTCACTCAGATTGTAAATGCTCTGTGTGAAGGGGAATTGGTTATTTTTGCCCATTGGTAATTTTTAGAAACTATTTGATAAAAGAGCACCCCTACCCCTGAGTGCCCCAAAACAAATAAAATGATGTCTTGCTTCAGGTTAACTGGAAGGTTATTGCATGCATAGTTTTGAATTAAGCTGACTTAGATCTATCACCATAGCATCTTTAAATAAGTATAATTTTAGGTCAAAATTTAGCCTTTGCCTTATCCTGTCCCATGTTCCTGAAAACTGAAAGCCTGCTCATGACTTGTGTACGAAACCCATTTGATGCTATCTTGTAGCTAAAAATTCTTTAATGTGTCCAGCAGACCTAGTACCTGGTGATATAGCATTTTAAAAAATCACTTATTCTAGGGTTTAACAAATAGAATAACCTATAAGAAAAAAAATACTGGCCTTTTGATCTTTTACTTTCCTGAGCTGTTTGAATAGCTTGTTTATTTTTAGTATGCAGAAATAGTTGGTTCTGTGCTCTGTTAAGCAGATTTTCTTCTGAATGTCTCTAGGGTTCCCCCTTCAATGTAACTGGCTTGAATGATAGAATAACTTCTAATTTTGAGGTTTTAAAATATTGACTTAAAAAGGTAGTTATTCCCCAGATGATAAAGGTATGCTTAACACAGAAAAATTGTAGCACTTTAAAAATTATGTTGCTTAAGCTACCTCTTTTTATGTTTACTTTGATAAGGTGGCTTTCTGGTGACTCAGAGAATGCTGGACATGTTCAAGCGTCCCACTGACCCTCCGGAGTATAATTACCTGTATCTGCTCCCTGCTGGTACCTTTGTTGGAGGATATTTAGCCTCCCTCTACAGTGGTTATAACATTGAACAGGTGAGACTCTCTTTTGAAAGCTTTTTTTTTTGGTACTGTGTCTTTGTCCCAGTGAGATTACCATTACCAAAATTCTAATCCCACTAATCAAATACAACAGTAACTCTTGAAGCATCTTGATCAAATAGAACATTCTCATCCTCTTAAGAATCAGGACCCTGGCTTCTAGAGGCAGCTTTGCCCGCTAACTCTGCAAATACGGCTTTACCTGTTTGTCCTGACATTTTTCCACTTGTAAAAAGAGTCAAGAAAGTTATAAGTGTCCTTTTTATGTACCTAGCTGGATTGTTGTGGGGATACAATGAAATAATCAGTTAAGAATTTGAAAATTTTTAAATTAAAATACTGTCAGTCCTTTTCCTATTTATTTATTTCCTCTATGGATCTGGCAGATGTTATGCCAGCGCACTTAAAAAAGAAAAATTTAAAATGAACGCTGAGCAGGAAAACAGAAATAATCAAGTTGAACTTTGGAAAGTTCCATATCTAAATATAATTTATAATAGAGATTCAGCTTTGTTCTGAACTCAGTCAGACCTTTCTTTTCAATGACTATTGTAGAGTGCAACCTCTCTGACAGCTGAAAAATCGTGTCTCCCTTAGTTTCTGCTGTTTCTAACACGTATTTGTTGAATGAACACAGTCTTTGAGAAGAGTTAGAGTACTGAGTCAGGGAGATTTATGTCAGCATCCCAGATTTGCTATTTAATGATCATTTGCCTTTAGAAAAATTATGCAGCCTCTTTATGCATTGATTTTCTTTTATAAAATGAGGATGATGATTCCTCCTGTGAATCTCATGATACGGGTTATAACTTATGCAACGTATATAGCATGGTCTCTGGCACTTACAACCTCACGGGGTTGGCTCCCTTATAACATTGGGTCATGTCTACATCCCATAACTCCATTTAAATTTAGGTACTTTTATATGCATTTGTATGCTGTCAAGTCCAGAAGAAATCAGTGTAGGTAAATGGTTTAATTGCAAGTACAATTTAAAGTATTTAGTATGTTAATATCCCCAGTGGATAGGAATATATGTTGAAATATTAAAAGAAGAGATCATATTGACTCTTTTAACTTTAAAATTGTCCTTAGAAATGTCTTTAGAGAATCATGTTTCCTCAAAGGAAGTTCTCTTTAAGCTGATGGACTGAAAGTTTTTGATAACTTCTCTCTGTTTCTTCCTTTTCCTTTGAAAAGATTATGTACCTGGGCTCCGGCCTTTGCTGTGTTGGTGCCCTGGCCGGGCTTTCCACCCAGGGGACTGCACGTCTTGGCAATGCCCTGGGCATGATCGGGGTGGCTGGAGGCCTGGCAGCCACCCTCGGAGGCCTAAAACCGTGTCCAGAATTGTTAGCTCAGATGTCTGGAGCAATGGCTTTGGGCGGTACCATTGGTAAGCACTTGTGGCTTCTGCCTTTATATAAACCCATGCCCTTTGAACACCTGAAGGCAGTTAGGCTCAGAGATTTAGGAATACGTTGTTAGGAGTAAGAACTTTTACTTGCACTTCAGTTTCTGAATATATATATATATATATCTGTTGAAGCCCATGTTGATAAAGGAATTAAGTTGCCTATTATGGAAGTTGCTTCAGTAAATATTTTGGTAAAAGTCATCACAGTTGGTATTATAATTGTCATTCAGAAATAAACATTTTAAAACATTGAGTAACATGAACAGTGTTACAAAAGTGGGCTAAGAAATGCCTTTACTCAGTTCTTGTTTTCCTTTACTGACTGTTCCTTTAACTGATAATAGAACAGGGGATTAGAATACTTGTATGTGTGTACTGTCTGTAGGCTCGTGTTTTATTCTGCTGGGTTTAAATAATAGCAAACGATCCGGCTTCAGAGTTGTTAAAAACATGAAAACATGTGCCAGCAGAAAAACCACTGTTTTTATTTTCTTCAGTGGTGTGTTGGGGTTGATTGTTAAATTTTCAGGAATCTTTTGAACTGGTTGTTAACACAGCCATTATAAAAAATTATATTAACTTAAAACTAAATGAATTAGAAACAAAGGTAATAATTCTGAACACTCATGACTTTCTAATGAATTAACTAGCTTTTATTATCTCCACTTTTGAGATTATCCATGTGTCTTATGTCTGTGTGGTAGAAATACTATGTAATTATGGGCTTCTGTGCATCTGCATCTCTTCCTGAATCCATATTTAATGCCATCACTTTGTAGCTTCAGATCAGCCATGGCAGTTGTATTGACACCATATAAGTCAACAAATGCCACAAATCTGGGATTCATTTACTGTTTTGTTGATTGTCCAGCCCTAAGAAAGTGATGGAGAAAATGTTAATGCAGTTTAAACTTAAATGTGTGTTTTGTCTGTAGCCATTATATTGTGAATTGCACAAAAAAATTGACTATTCTTCTAGTATTTGGAAACTATTTTCAGATTCAGCAGAATTCCCACTCACATGGTTGACAATGAGTGAAGTTCTTATATATATCCTGTTGTTTCACTGTCATTTTATTTGTTAAAGAAAACAACAATCTCAACCAGCATTCATTTGGGAACTATACTCATTCATTAGTTGCAAACACTAGGTTGGCTGCAGGTACCAGAGTTTAGCAAAAAAATCAACAAAAGCATTCTATGAAAGTCAATTGGCTAGATGAAACGTACAATAAAGAATATTGTATATATTTTTATTTTTTGAAACTTGTGTTCTACATACCTTTTTATAAGTAAAAACTCCTGTATTTACACATACACACACTTTTTAAAAAAACTTAAAGTTGGTTTAGTTAAGTATAAAATCGACAATATTCTAACATTGGGAAGTGTAATACAAATATATGTATAATTATACATATATAATTGTATATATCATTTCAGTGGATAAGAAAGTAATGACTTAGACCTACAGCTATTAAAAAGGTAATAAAAAGATAATAAACTATATTAAAGGTAATAAAATAGTGTTATGCATAATTTTATAACTATATATTCCCAAGAATGATACAGGCTGAGATTTAAAAATTTATAGTAAAGATTTACATCTATTGAAATTGAAACAAAAAAACATTCTTTCAGAAAAGTTAAGTTCATACAGTTTTACTAGTGAATTTTTCTAAATAGTTAAGGGAAAAATGAAACACCACTTTTACACGAATCTTTTCTGAGAATAGGAAAAAGGAGCATTCTCTAATCTATTCATTTTTTTACTTTTTTTTTGTATTGTGGTATAGCCGATTAACAATGTTGTGACAGTTTTAGGTGAACAGTGAAGGGACTCGGCCATACATACACATGTTTCCATTTTCCCCCAAACTCCCCTCCCATCCAGACACACACACCTGTTTTTATCCTAGGAGGCTGGTGGTTAAATACTTACCAGCACAGCTTTAGCTTTACATCTCTTGTTTTATTTCTCTGGGAAAGTTGTGCATACTTTCTTACAGTCCCTGGAAAGGCATTTGAAGGAAAATGCTTGTGCTGTAGTTTCATGGCAGGAAAACCTTAAGATGTGGTCTTTGCAAATATTATGAGCCCCAGTCCTCTGTATCATCTACCTGTAGCCAGGTAACTCCTTCAGAGTCTCCTGGTTTGGTTGTTTTCTATTCAGATATTTGCATTTCATTACCTTTGGACTTGGCTTCCTTCTGCCCACCTGAAAACCTAGGCCGCTTTCATTCCAGCTGTTTCTTGTGTGCTAAGGGGCAAGTGATGCCTAATAGGGAAGGTAGCCTAGGCTGTTCATGCAGTGGGGAGAATTTAAGGGGTTAGTTGGAACTTTAACTAATCTGAAGACACATTGGTCCAGGGGAATGTTCAGAGTTTGTAAGGAAAAGTTGATGCTATGTGTTTGGGTTCTTTGGAGTTGGCATTGATGAGGTGGTTGAAAGAACCTGCGATATGAAAGGGTATTTAAGCCAATGTTCTTGCCTGGATAGTCCTGTAAGAGAGTATTTTGCTAGGAAGTGGATAAATAGTTATTAATGACAGTGATGGATAACCTTAGTACTGTCTTTTTTTAAATTGAGGAGTAATTGACGTATTATACTAGTTTCAGATATGCAACGTGAGTTGATATATACATATATATTGCAAAATGATTGCTGCAAAAAGTGTATTTAACATTTGTCATTATGTACGGTGCCACCGTACATAAATTTTTTTTTCTTTTATGAGGACTTTTAAGATCTACTCTTTTAGCACCTTTCAAATCTGCAATATAGCTTTATTATTAACTATAGTTACCATGCTGTACTTTCCATCCCCAAGACTTACTCATTTTATAATGGGAAGTTTGTACCTTTTGATCCCATTCACTCATTCTGCCCACCCCTTAACCTCCTGCCTCTGGCAGTCACCAATTTGTTCTCTGTATCTATGAGCTTCTTTGTTTGTTTAGATTCTGCATATAAGTGAGATCATATGGTATTTGTCTTTCTCTGTCTGGCTTATTTCACTTAGCATAATGCCCTAAAGGTCCATTCATGTTATTCCAGTGACAAGATTTCCTTCTTTCGTGTGGCCAAGTAATATTTAATTGTGGACTTTATTGGATTATTTCTCAAAGGTCTCTCATGCTTTAATTTTTCTTTGACTTTCATTTCCTGACAGGATTGACAATTGCGAAACGCATCCAGATTTCTGATTTACCTCAGTTAGTTGCTGCTTTCCACAGTTTGGTGGGATTGGCAGCTGTGCTTACGTGCATAGCTGAGTACATCATAGAATATCCACATTTCGCTACGGATGCGGCAGCCAACCTTACCAAGATCGTGGCCTACCTCGGTACTTACATCGGTGGGGTCACCTTCAGTGGGTCTCTGGTTGCCTATGGAAAATTGCAGGGTAAGTGATTCAGTGTAACATGGAGGTGAATATCTATTGTTTAGGGTGTTCAGGGGTCCATTTCAATTTCAGAAAATGGCTTAGTAGTAGAACCTATTAGGCGAAGAGTATTTGTATGACTCTGGGAAACACTATGAAAGTTTTTTTCCTCAAAAAAGATGGCTTCTCTTTATTGATCTTTACAGATCTCACAAAGCTTTGAAGCCAAGGCTTCTGCAGACAGCTCATGGAGGAAACTAGTGCACAGAAATTTGCCTACAGGAACTCGCTGACATTTGATGATACATATGAACAAAATGACATCTTCATAATTTTTGGTTAGAGATGCCTGTATAGCATTCACAGAAATGAACTTTATGCATTTCCCAGAATAGAGAGACACTTATTGAATAAATTTGTGTGATTAGTATACAGTACTTTGAAAACAAATACACGTTTTAGAGGTCTAGTGTGGCAGCTTTGGCAACCATTAGAGCCAATCATGAAAATAGAAGTGGAGGGAAAAAAAAACCTCTCATAGCTGCTTTCAGTGTTTTCGTGAAAATGCGAGTCTCTGGAAAAACAAGTTTGTGATTTAAAAACCTGGTCTTGCCTCTCAGTAATCAAGTCATTAGAATTAAGTTGGGAACATTGTGAAACTTAAAAATCACAGAAGAGCTTAATGCCTATGATATGTTTTGTCTTTAAAAACAACAAACAAGGACCCGTCTCCCTTGGGCTCAGTTGATAGAATCAGAAAAACTAATGCTCTAAGACTCAGTTTTGAAGTTTTAAATAAATAAGACCACACTTAACTTCTGTATTGGTCATATGGGGAAGAAAAATCACTTTTCATGATTCCATCACAAAGAGTAATGAACTTGTGTGATCAAAGGACAGTTAAGCTGAGCCATCCTTTTCCCACTTCCATTAATGTGTGTGTGTAAGAACTCTAATGTATGCTTTCATGTTTCAGTAGCTGGTGATAAAAAGTGCTATTTTAAGTAGCATGTTTTTATCCTAATATTACATTTGGTAGCTTATGATTAAATGATGTTTGAGGGGATTTCTTGGGACACGTCTTGGGTTCTGATGGCCCCATCCTCCACCCTAGGAATCCTGAATTCCGCCCCTCTCCTGCTCCCTGGGAGGCACCTCCTTAATGCGGGCCTGCTGGCCGCGAGCGCGGGTGGGATCATCCCCTTCATGATGGACCCCAGCTTCGCCACTGGCATCACCTGTCTGGGCTCTGTGTCAGCCCTCTCTGCTATCATGGTAAGAGGTCAGAGATGCAAAGCATGTTCTTAGGGAGGAACTAAGTATTTTATTAGGTTATAGTCTAACCTTATTTCTGTGTCATCAAGCCCCTGATGGAATAAAAATGTTTTAATATGCTGTTATGAGTTCATCTTCGTAGAGTTTGAACAATATAGAAAAGTGTAAGACTAAAATCCCTCTTCTCTTCACTTACTCACTCCTGTCCAGACTGTCACATGTGACACCTTTATTGCTCTGGGGTCTTTTTACTGGATCAGTGTGTCGGTCAATAGGAATTTAAAGGCCAAGAGTTTCAGTTCTATTCATCAAGTGCCTGCTGTGTGACAAGCCCTCAAACAGGTGTCAGAGAGACCCTGCCCATTGGTTGTTCTCACATTTCCCGGAAGCTCTGATATCAAGCCAAATAGTCATATAAAATGAAATGCATTTATTAAACCCTGTGTGTTCAGTAGGGGAGTTCAGAGAAACCTCCTAGGATAGGTTGGTCTTCCTCTTCCTCTCTGTTTGTTGCATTTAGTATGTGGGTACATAACAGTATTCTGTGTGTCTGTATGTCNTCATATAAAATGAAATGCATTTATTAAACCCTGTGTGTTCAGTAGGGGAGTTCAGAGAAACCTCCTAGGATAGGTTGGTCTTCCTCTTCCTCTCTGTTTGTTGCATTTAGTATGTGGGTACATAACAGTATTCTGTGTGTCTGTATGTCACAATTTAGCATTCTATTAGAGCAATGTATGGCACTGCTGTATTAGCTCTGTGTCGTTCACGGATTACTTCATGTTTGTCTAGTATACTCTTAGTGTATAATTCATTGTCGAAGCCTATGTTAAAAATTTTAAAAATNCGATGTATGGCAAAACCAATACAGTATTGTAAAGTAGAATAAAGCAAAAAATAAAATTAAAAAATTAAAATTATTAGGAATCATTTTTATTATAAAGCAATTTTCTTAATGCTTTAATATTTTAAAAGTATAACCAAGACTTTTTCATATGTTATTTAAAACCTCAGTAATTCTACAAATACAATTTCTATGGAGGCTAGGGATCATGTGGCAATCCATAGAATAAATAAAGTGTCACAGACTACTTTCTGTAAAGTGAAAGTTGCTCAGTCTTTTCCGACTCCTGGTGACCCCATGGACTATACAGTCCATGAAATTCGCCAGGCCAAAATACTGGAGTGGGTAGCTGTTCCCTTTTCCAGGGGATCTTCCCAATCCAGGAATCAAACCTGGGTCTCCTGCATATCAGGCAGATTTTTTTTTTAAACCAGCTGAGCTACCAGGGAAGCCTCTATTCTGGAGGTGTGTTAAAAATGGAAGTGTGTCCTCTCAGAATTTATATGAAGTCCTAATCCCAAGACATCTGGATGTGACCTTACGTGAATATAAGGTCATTGATTAAGGTAATTATTAATAATTTATTGGTTAGGTTCATAAACAGAAGCACACAGAGAGAATGGCATATGAACATGAAGACATGTAATGGGGGCAAGAAATGCCAAACATTATCAGCAAAATAGTGGAAGCTAGGAGAGAGAACTGGAACAGCTTTTGCCCCAATGCCTTCAGAATGAGTATATTTTTGACAATACCTTGATGCATGAGACAATACATTTATGTTGTTTAAGATAGTCAGTATCACAAAGTGGCACTTTGTTATAGCAACCCTAGAACACTAATGCAAGGTGTACCACTGAAAAGATCATCTCTCTCTGTCAGGTGTAGTTAGACAGTTTCTATTGTGATGATTTGATGATAATCACTGATAGTCCAGCAGTCAGGTATGGATGTAAGAATTTTACCATAAAGGCTGAGGACCAAAGAACTGATGCTTTTGGACTATGGTGTTGGAGAAGATTCTTTTTTTTTTTTTTGTAATTTTTATTTTTGCTTTACAATACTCTATTGGTTTTGTCATACATTGACATGAATCAGCCATGGGTGTACATGAGTTCCCAATCCTGAACTTCCCTCCCACCTCCCACCTCATATCATCTCTCTGGATCATCCCGATGCACCTGCCCCAAGCATCCTGTATCCTCTATCAAACATAACTGGTGATTCATTTCTTACCTGATATTATACATGTTTCCATGACATTCTCCCAAATCATCCTACCCTCTCCCTCTCCGAAAGAGTCCAAAAGTCTGTACTAATACATCTGTGTCTCTTTTGCTATCTTGCCTACAGGGTTATTGTTACCATCTTTCTAAATTTCATATATATGTGTTAGTATACTGTATTAGTGTTTTCCTTTCTGGCTTACTTCACTCTGTATAATAGGCTCCAATTTCATTCAGCTCATTAGAACTGGTTCAAATGTATTCTTTTTAATGGTTGAGTAATACTCCATTGTGCATATGTACCACTGCTTNATATAGTAATTGCTTCAGTTTAGTACAGTCGCTCAGTTGTGTCTGACTGTTTGTAACCCCATGAACTGCAGCATGCCAGGCTTCCCTGTCCATCACCAACTCCCAGAGCTTGCTTAAACTCATGTCCATTGAGTTGGTGATGCCATCCAACCGTCTCATCTTCTGTCGTCCCTTCATTTTATGATTATTTGGCTTGATATCAGAGCTTTCATCAAATGTGAGAGCAACTAATGGGCAAGGTCTCTTTGACACTTGTTTTATTTTAGAGGGCTTATCACACAGTAGGCACCAATGAACAGAACTGAAACCCTTGTCTCTTTAGATTCCTATTGACCGAAACATTGATCCAGTGAGAAGACCCCAGAGTAATAAAGGTGTCACATGACAGTTTGGACAGGAGTGAGTAATTGCTTAGTTACCCAAAGCTCTACCCTCAGATTTTCAAACCAATAAGACTGGGCTTGTATTTGAGTTTTAGCTGCTTCACTTGGCATGGACAGGACCCTCCCTGCTCATCAGCTAAAGTCATAAAAATTGTAACATCAACTCAGTGCTATTACTTTTTTCCAAGTGTAGACCCCTCTCCAATTTCTGCCTGCTTGTGGTTAGTGCCTCTTAGGGATTTTTTTTTTTTTTTGCAGGTGGAAAATGTGGTTCAGTGTTTTCACTTGTTATATCTGTAGGAAAGTTGGTCTGATAGGGGTCATTCCCAGGCATGGAATTTACATGTAAATATATTAATTGGAAAAGTGGAATGATTATGAACCACAGTGCTCAGTGTCAGAGGTTCCTTTCCAATGTGTGAATTTTGAATTCCACTCTGGTTTTCGTCGTAGGGTGTGACTTTGACGGCTGCCATTGGAGGTGCCGACATGCCCGTGGTCATCACTGTGCTGAACAGCTACTCAGGCTGGGCCCTGTGTGCAGAGGGTTTCCTGCTGAACAACAATCTGCTGACCATTGTGGGTGCGCTTATTGGCTCCTCGGGCGCGATCCTGTCCTACATCATGTGTGTGGTAAGGAAGCAGCCAGTGAAGGAGAAGGAAATACTGTTCTGAAAACCAGGACCTGTCTTTTATTTCTTCTTTTATTTGCAGTAGAAATGACCGTGTCAGTTCTTTTTCTCTCTCGCAGAAATATTGGAGTGTTTCGTTGGAATGAATTTGCCAGTCTGCTTGTAAAGCACCTGAGTGTAGATAATTTATAAAATTAAATATCAATACAAAAATCTTATAACTTCATCTGGTGATTAAAACACTTACGATTTTATTTTTTGTTTTTTTCTTTGTGTATTACAGATCTCTGTGTTTACTTGTCTGATCATATTGTATATTGTGTGTTAGTTGCTCAGTCGTGTCTGACTCTTTGCGGCCCCAGGGCCTGTAGCCCTCCAGGCTCCTCTGTCCATAGGATTTATATTTAATTTTTTAAATCTTCCAAGTGATAGTCTTGATGCTTATATTAAAAATGCTGTTTAAATACGGTTTTTAGGGTTTCATACTAATCTATCATATGGATATTCAAGATTTAATTTTCCCCCAATGCTTTACATTTAATGTTGTTTGATATTTCTTTCTTGTACATAAGTACACGTTTGGCATTTCTGATTTTTGTCTTAGGATGATTCCTAGAAGTAAAGGGTGTGCTCATTTTTTGGGCTTTGTCTTCTTTTTGTCATGTGGTTTCCAGAAAGCTTGCTGCAGTTTACACTCTTATCTTGAAGTTTTGTGGTCAGCATGGTTTGAAAAAAAAATGAACAAGACAAATACTTCCTAGCTTCTTTTTTGTTTCTAATTCTCTTTTTAAAGGCAAGAAGATAACCTGCAAATAGTTTTGACTAAAGCACTTTTTTTCAAATGATAGATATTATTCTCTAAATAATGGTTTCGAATGGCTGTGAAAGGACAAGCAAGAAACTGGGTAAAGTCAGAATTGCCTTTGTACTGATTGATCACTCAGGCAGAAAAATGACTCCACCTTCATTCTTTTATTAGAAGTTTAAAAGCCCTTATTTTATAACTCAGAATTTCTCTTACGTTTTAATTTAAAATTGAATGCTAAAATTATCTTTTCATAATAAAAAATTAGTTTTCTTTGGACATACTGTAAGTACAAAAGTTTGAAAGCCTCAGTTCAAAACCAGCTGAGAGGTTTCAAATAAAATCCTTCAAGTTGTTCAAGGAGTCTGGAAAGGTGTTTCTTATTGGAAGAGTGTCAGGCTTNAAATTGAATGCTAAAATTATCTTTTCATAATAAAAAATTAGTTTTCTTTGGACATACTGTAAGTACAAAAGTTTGAAAGCCTCAGTTCAAAACCAGCTGAGAGGTTTCAAATAAAATCCTTCAAGTTGTTCAAGGAGTCTGGAAAGGTGTTTCTTATTGGAAGAGTGTCAGGCTTTGGAGTATTTTTTTTTAAAGCAAATGTTTATAAAGAAAAATTTATTCAGTTGTATTAGAAATAGTTTTCTTGCTTCATTTGGTAAATTTGAATGACCAGTGGGGGGCAGCAGATTGTCACTAATACTTGTGTGTGTGCTCAGTTGAGTCCTCTCTGCAGCCCCATAGACTCTAGCACCCCAGGCTTCTCTGTCTATGGATTTTTCCAGGCAAGAATACTGAAGTGATTGCCACTTCCTACTACAGGGGATCTTCCTGACTCAGGGATTGAACCCGCATTTCTTGCGTCTCCTGCATTGGCAGGGAAGTACCTAGCACCACCTGGGAAGTCCCACTTAAACTTATGGTTGATGTCAAATACTAATTTTAAAATTAAATGGGAGGATTTGAATTTTTACAAGGTCAGTGGGGAGAGGAACAGGGGACTTGTATATAGTTCTTGAAAAGTCAACATGGGTGCCTTCTAATCTTTATTCTTTTTCTCTTTTTTAAAAAAAATTCTTATCCTCTTAAATGGTTTTCCTTGTTGTTGTTCACTCGCTCAGTCGTGTCCAACTCTTTGTGACTCCATGGACAGCAGCACACCAGGCCTCTCTTTCCCTCACCATGTCCTGAAGTTTGCCCAAGTTCATGTCCATTGCATCGGTGATGCCATCCAGCCATCTCATCCTTTGACGCCTTTCTCCTATCCTCAATCTTTCCCAGCATCAGGGACTTTTCCAATGAGTCGGCTGTTCGCATCAGATGACCAAAATACTGGAGCTTCAGCTTCAGCATCAGTCCTTCCAATGACTCTTCAGGGTTAATTTTCCTTAAGATTGACTGGTTTAATCTCCTTGCTGTCCAAGGGACTTTCAGGAGTCTTCTCCAGCACCACAGCTGGGTTCTTAAATTTATCCGCAGTGTTCCCCAAACTTCTGTGTCTTTTATTTCCTCTCTTTACCCCTGTTCACTTAGTTTCTTCTGTTGTTATAGTAACTATAATAACTTTTGAAATAGCATTTCTATAGCTTTAACTAGAATAAGGTATAAAAGGCCCTTGTTGAAAGAACTCTTTTCTACATGTGTTTCTGCAATCATATCGTCTTTCTCTTTGTTTTCAGTCATGTCAGGTGGCCAGCGTATTGGAGCTTCAGATTCAGCGTCAGTCCTTCCAATGTACTTTTGCAATTATGTCATCTTTCTCTAAATTTTTATCTGTTCTTTCATATTTATTGACCCGTTTTTGCTGTTCTTTCCTATTTTCACTGCCTCAGGCATGTCATTTACTGTCAGCATACCTCAGATATTTTTTAATACCTGTATTGTATATAAGGCTAACAAGGTTTCATAGCTGTCTGTGACCGTAGAAATCACACTCGGTCAGATTGCTACTCTATAATAGCAAATTGTAGTAATTTGGAATCAAGAACAGTTGAAGCTTTAATTAAAAAAAAAATATTATTTGATTACAAAAATAAATGATATTTAATGAAACATCTTTCATTAAGAAAATAGAAAAGGATAAATAAGTATACATAAAATAATCTACAATCCCATTACCACTTAACTGTTAACATTAGTCTTAATTCTTATCTTTTTTCATATGTATATGTTTAAATATGTTCTATGTTAACATTTAGTTTTCTTACCAATAAAGTTTAGCGTCTACATATTATTATATCACAAAGATATATCATAATTTATTTATCCAAGTCCATGATAGTAGTTGTTTTTAACTTTTTTTTTTTGCTGCAGTGTTCCTCCTTAGGCATCATAGATTATNAAAATAGAAAAGGATAAATAAGTATACATAAAATAATCTACAATCCCATTACCACTTAACTGTTAACATTAGTCTTAATTCTTATCTTTTTTCATATGTATATGTTTAAATATGTTCTATGTTAACATTTAGTTTTCTTACCAATAAAGTTTAGCGTCTACATATTATTATATCACAAAGATATATCATAATTTATTTATCCAAGTCCATGATAGTAGTTGTTTTTAACTTTTTTTTTTTGCTGCAGTGTTCCTCCTTAGGCATCATAGATTATTTTCTTAGATCAAATTTCTGTGAGTACAGTTACTTGACCAAAGGGATTAAGATTGTTTTGTTCGCTGTAGATATTGATAAGTTGATCTTTGAAGGACATTCCAGCCAAAGCTCCCACCAGTGATGTGTGGGGTACTTGTTTTACTCTCACTGTCCATTCCTATGACTTCTTGCAAAACAAACAAGACAACAAAAACATGCTTGCCATGTTTTATATTTCAAAAGTACAAATTTCCTTTCCTTCTCAATTTTCCTGCTCTCTGACTTTTCACATTAATCTTCATTGATTCTTAGCTTTATTATAAGAAATTGCTTATTTCTTATAATAAGCAATTAATTATAAGCAATTGTTTGTCCATGGCTTGTGCTTAGCAGCTTAGAGTGGTTCATAGTAATAATAAAAGTGAAATAGCTGCTCGTAATTGGATGTAGTATACTATGATAGGTGCTTTACAAATATTGACTCCTAATTTTCGAACTAATTCTGGAGGTAGGAAATATTCTCATTTTACAAGGAAGCTATTTTAAGACACCATTTATTATTTTCCTTTGTGTTTGTGGAGCCTGCCCTCGCACCTGACACATTCAAGTGAATATAGAAATTTAAAAATGAATGTTTTATTAGCTCATTTCCCAGTTTGGAATCCTCTTCGAGAAGTTATGGTAGCAGAAATACTACCTCTTATCAATATCTGTTAATATTACTAGTACATTTACCTTCATAATTTTATCATTTATTGAAGGAAAAATCCAAACCAGAGCGGAGTGGTGGAATAGTTTTGTTATGTGAGAGGGGGTGGGATGGACCCTAAGTGTAACCATCATCCTGAAAATTGAATATTTGTTCTGACAAAGAAGTCTTTTGGGTATCCTCTGAGCATAATGCTTGGTTACATGATACCCAATATTATAAAAACTAGAAAATGTCAAAAGTGTCCAAATAGCCAGCTCAAATGAATGATTTGCTTTATATCCAGAGGTCATAGAGACATTAACCTCTTAATGATTTTATAGTTCATTTACTTGAGATAGTGTCCAAATTAGGGTTTGGGATATAGAGGGCTTTCAAAAATGCAACAGCATTCTCAGACTAAATTCTCTGATTTGTGTACTTTGCTGCTTGTTTCCAAATGAAAATAAAGCAGAATGAATAAATGAAAGCCAAACCAAAAATAATTTTTTTTTGCCTTGTGATCAACTAATTAGCACCTACAAAGCATTGAAATGAGGGGACGCTAGTCAATGGTATATGTGTTATTTTTGCTTTGGTTTTGTTTATTTTATGATCTTCCTTTGTTTTCGTATTTATTTCTTAATTTGCTTGGAATTATGTGAATTAAGGATCTCTTTATTGTAGCATACAATTTTCATTACGGGGCTTAATAACTTAAAAGGAACAGTCCTGGACAGTGTTGCAAATGCTTTGTCTTGGAACTTGGGAACTCTTCAGGCTGTGGATCAGTGGTCACAGGGCAGTCTCATCAGTCTTAAGCAAGCAAAAAAAAAATAAAATAAAATAAAAAAGGAAACAAAACAAAGCCCTAAACCCTAAACGTTTATTGGAAATATGATGTTGCAATGGTAAATTCAGAGATGAAGTTTGATTCAGTTTTTAAGAGACCATGTGGAATTACTGTAATGGTGATATAATTGAGGATATGTGTTTAACAAGTTGACTTTGATTGTTAAATTACTGTGTGGTTCCCTATTTTTTCTTGTAAGATACTATCAGAAGTGGGTACACACTAATTAAATATTCTCAGAAATTCTTTCCTTCGCCTCCATTCAGCTTTATAGGAAGAAAAGAAGGGTTCCTTTTAAGCCAAGTGAGAGTAAATTGGTCATATTCTTCTACATCCGATTCCTCTGTTGTCTGTCTGTTTATAGGGCTGTGTGATGCAGGTGATAGAGCCTTTTTGTACGTTTCACTAAAAGAAAATTATAGCAGAAATATTTTAGTGTTTGAAATTGTTCTTTGAGACCTTTTTAAGGGCAAAAATTGATAGAACATATTTCTAGTAATTTAGTTTCAAAATCCTGTGATTCAAAACTGGAAAGGATTTATAAGAATCAGCAGATGTTGAATGTTTGGGAAGTCTCAGATATGGCTGTTTGGATTTTCATTCAACCTTGGATTTAAGTAGAGGAGGTTGTGTTAAGAATTTGAAACTTCATGTTGGATTAGGATGAAGAACTTAAAAGCATCACTTTAATTTTTCTCTGATCCTCTTTATCTGTTAGTAATATGCATAAGGATATTCTGAGCTTTATTTTATATGTAATAATCTTAGACAAATTTACCAGACTCTGGGCTCTGTAAATGTGAATGTCTGATAAATGAGGTTAGGTCAAAGGAAAAACTTAAAAATTCTGACTTTTTGATCCACATCTTTGAAACATAAGTGAGGCTCTCCTCTTCTCTTTCTCTTTTCTGCCTTCTCTCTGTCCCACTTCAGCAGTTTATGGAAATCTCTCTCCTCAGGTGGTAGCAGGCTGGCCTATCTTTGGATGAGTTTTTTTTTTTTNGTCCTTCACTATCGCCCAGAGCTTCCTCAAACTCGTGTCCATTGAGTCGGTGATGCCGTCCAGCTGTCTTGTCCTCTGTCGTCCCCTTCTCCTCCTGCCTTCAATCTTTCTCAGCATCAGGGTCTTTTCTAATGAAAGGACTCTTCACATCAGGTGACCACGGTATTGGAGCTTCAGCTTCAGCATCAGTCCTTCCAATGTATATTCAAGATTTATTTTTTTTAGGACTGACTGGTTGGATCTCCTTGCAGCCCAAGGGACTCTCAAGAATCTTCTCCAAAACCACAGTTCAAAAGCATCAATTCTTTGGCCCTCAGTTTTCTTTATAGTCCAACTCTCACATCCATGCATGACTACTAGAAAAACCATAGCTTTGACTATATGGACCTTTGTTAGCAAGGTAATGTCTCTGCTTTTTAATATGCTGTCTAAGTTTGTCATAGCTTCTCTTCCAAGGAGCAAACGTCTTTTAATTTCATGGCTGCAATCACCATCTGGAGTGATTGTGAAACCCAAGAAAGTAAAGTCTATCATTGTTTTCATTGTTCCCCCATCTATTTGCCATGAAGTGATGGGACTAGATGCCCTTATCTTAGTTTTTTGAANCAAGGAGCAAACGTCTTTTAATTTCATGGCTGCAATCACCATCTGGAGTGATTGTGAAACCCAAGAAAGTAAAGTCTATCATTGTTTTCATTGTTCCCCCATCTATTTGCCATGAAGTGATGGGACTAGATGCCCTTATCTTAGTTTTTTGAATGTTGAGTTTTAAACCAGCTTTTTCACTCTCCTCTTTCACCTTTATCAAGAGGCTCTTTAGTTCCTCTTTGGTTTCTGCCATAAGGCTGTTGTTATCTGCATATCTGAGGTTATTGATTTCTCCCAGCAATCTGGATTCCAGCTTGTGCTTCATCCAGTCCAGCATTTCTCATGATGTGTTCTGCATGTAAGTTAAATGAACAAAGTGACAATATTCAGCCTTGGTGTACTCCTTTCCCAATTTAGAACAAGTCCTCTGTTCCATGTCTGGTTCTAACTATTGCTTCTTGATCTGCATACAGGTTTTACAGGATGCAGGTAAGGTGGTCCCAACTCTTGAAGAATTTTCCAGTTTGTTGTGAATCCACACAGTCAAAGGCTTTAACATATTCCATGAGGCAGAAGTAAATGTTTTAACAAATCAAAACTACAGAAATACCACTTGAAGCCAACAATCCCAATGCCCATCAACAGATGAAGTAATAAACAAAGTGTTGTATACCAAACATGAATGAAGCCGTTCAGTCCAGTTGTGTCTGACTCTTTGCGACCCCATGGACTGTAGCCTACCAGGCTCCTCCGTCCATGGGATTCTCCAGGCAAGAATACTGGAGTGGGTTGCCATTTCCTTCTCCAGGGACGATCTTTCCGATTCAGCGATCGAACCCGGATCTCCCGCATTACAGGCAGACGTTTTAACCTCTCAGCCACCAATACAAGACAATATTAATTGCCAATAAAAATGAATGAAGTACTGATACATGGTACCACATGGATGAATCTTGAAAATGTAAATTAATGAATTAAATCAATAAAAGACCATATCGATTCAATTTACATGAAAAGTCCAGGAAAAATAAATCTACAGAAGCAGAAAGTAAATTAGAGATTGCTGGAGGGAGGCAATAGGAAGTGACTCCTTTTGAGCTTTAGGGTGATGAAAATGTTCTAAAGTTAAGTAGTGATGATGGTTGCACAACTCTGTGAATAACATAAAACCCTCAAAATGGTAGACTTTAAAGGGTACATTTTAAAGATTGTTCATTATGTCTCAGTAAAACTATTACAAGAAAAACAAATGGGACCTAATTAAGCTTAAAAGCTTCTGTGCAATGAAAGAAATTGTAAGCAAGGTGGAAAGACAGTCCTCAGAATGGGAGAAAATAGTAGCAAATGAAACAACTGACAAAGAAGNCATTATGTCTCAGTAAAACTATTACAAGAAAAACAAATGGGACCTAATTAAGCTTAAAAGCTTCTGTGCAATGAAAGAAATTGTAAGCAAGGTGGAAAGACAGTCCTCAGAATGGGAGAAAATAGTAGCAAATGAAACAACTGACAAAGAAGTAATCTCCAAAATATACAAGCAGCTCATGCAGCTCAATATCAGAAAAATGAACAACCCAATCAAAAAGTGAGGAAAAAACTTAAACAGACATTTCTCCAAAGTGGACATAGAGATGGCTAATAAACACATGAAGAGATGCTCATCATCACTCAGTATCAGAGAAACACAAATCTAAAGCATGAGATGTTATCTCACACTAGTCAGAATGGCCATCATCAAAAAGTCTACAAACAGTAAGTGCTGGAGAGGGTGTGGAGAAAAGGGAACTCTCTTACACTGTTGGTGGGAATGCAAAGTAATACAACCACTTTGGAGAACCATACAGAGATTCCTCAAAAAACTAGGAATAAAATGACCTTTCCACACAGCAATTCCACTAATGGGCATATATCCCAAGGAAACCAGAATTGAAAAAGACACAAGTACCCCAATGTCCATTGCAGCACTATTTACGATAGTTAGGACAAAGAATCTCCTCTTGGCCGCTCCAGCACTGTGCAGCAGTCTAGTCAAGGTTATGGTTTTACCTGTAGTCATGTATGGATGTGAGAGTTGGACTACAAAGAAAGCTGAGCACCGAAGAATTGATGCTTTTGAACTGTGGTGTTGGAGAAGACTCTTGAGGGTCCCCTGGACTGCAAGGAGATCTAACCAGTCCATCCTAAAGAAGATCAGTNGTCTTTTTTTTTTTTTTTTTTTACTACCACACCTCTCGAGATTGCAGACAGTTTTCAAATCTGTTATTGTCACATGGTCCAGGTGTGTTTGTATGGTACATTCTTCAGTTCACTTGCCCAGTTGTGTCCGACTCTTTGTGATCCCATGAACCGCAGCACTCCAGGTTGGATGATTGTAAATGAGCATCCAATAAATGCCTCCCGCTTACTTTTTCCTTAGATAGTTTTACTAGTTAAAAGGTGGGTGTAAATTTTAGTGAAGGAGGGTATAAACTTACTCATTTACCTTTTGGAAGTGAACTATTTAAGTTGATTCCTCCAGTTCCATTCTTCTTTCTCAAGGTTGCTTTGGCTATTCGAGGTTTTTTGTATTTCCATACAAATCTTGAAATTATTTGTTCTAGTTCTGTGAAAAATACCGTAGGTAGCTTGATAGGGATTGCATTGAACTATTTAAAAAGGCTAATGATGAATCCAGTCAGTTCTGTTCTTGCTTCTTGGAGCTGTAGGTGCTTTGAAAAGTGTCAACTCCTTCACTTTTTTTTTCTTGACGGCAGAGGGCAGCAGACTTCTAAATGATAGGGGTCTCTATCCTTTGATTCTTCCCTGCTGCCTCTCGACAGCTTAACTTGTAGCAGAGTTCATGTGAGATATCGGTATGTAGAGTCACCTTGTAAAATTTCTATAGCTTTCATTCTCTTTTCTTCAGGTGAAATACATGCCAATATGGAGATAGAACTTGCTTAGTCAGTAGACAGATAAGAATGACTAGATCAGAGTTTTTAGGCCTTCTCTGGTGGCTCAGATGATAAAGAATCTGCCTACAATGACGGAGACCAAGGTTTGATACCTGGGTCAGGAAGATGCCATGGAGAAGGGAATGGCTACCCACTCCAGTATTCTTACCTGGAGAATTCCATGGGCAGAGGAGCCTGATGGGCTACAGTTCACGTGGTTGCTAAGAGTTGGACATGACTGAACAACTAGTACTTTTTAAATACGTATGTTAAAGTCACTGGTACTTTTCCATTAAATGCCTTTCTAGAATTTATTTTGATGGAAAATATATCAGTGTGAAGTTGATTTTGTGGAAAACAATGATGTGATTTCCCAGATGTCTTTTTATCGTTTAAATTTTTGAAATAATTTTCAGACACTCGATCAAATTTATTTGGTTAAAATGTTTTAGGTGATCAAGTAGATGTCTTTAATCAACTCTGACTATCGTATTCACAGAAAATTTATGTGGATTAAATTTTCACAGCTGATAACTTTGCTCTCCAGGCAATGAATCGCTCCCTGGCTAATGTGATTCTTGGAGGCTATGGTACCACTTCAACAGCTGGTGGAAAACCCATGGAAATTTCTGGCACACATACAGAAATCAACCTTGACAATGCAATTGACATGATTCGAGAAGCTAATAGCATTATTATTACTCCAGGTAAAAAACCAAAACCCGAAAGCAAGCAACCTATAATCACTTAAAGTAATTTCTTGTAATAGGAAAAATAAAATTAGAACTTACTAATTTTTGAAAATATAATGGGAATTTAGAAACAACCCTGTGGTTACTAAGTGAATAGTTCTGGAATTCTTGGGTTAGATTAATAGTTTGGGAATCATATAGAGATTTTATAAATTGAGGTAGTAGATTCTACCTGTGTCTTTCTGTGATTCAGTGCAGAATGTTTAAATCATCTTTTGAGTCTTGGTTAATTTTTTTTTCTCATTGATAAATTTTGGGCCTATGTCACAATTAGATAGTATATGAAAGTGNTCATATAGAGATTTTATAAATTGAGGTAGTAGATTCTACCTGTGTCTTTCTGTGATTCAGTGCAGAATGTTTAAATCATCTTTTGAGTCTTGGTTAATTTTTTTTTCTCATTGATAAATTTTGGGCCTATGTCACAATTAGATAGTATATGAAAGTGTTCAACTCACTCATTAGACTTACTCAGTAAAGGTTGGTAAATGTTAATGGCTTTCTTTCTAAAAGTAAATATTAAAAAAAATCATGTTATTTCCAACAAGATGAGGTAACAAGTCCAGTAGAAAGGACTTGGTCCAGAAGTCATAACACCTTACTTCTGTTTTTCATTTTGCCTCTAATAATTGGCATGTGGCCCAAGTCAGTTCGTCTCCCCAAGCTTCAATTTCCCAATTTCCTGAGGCTTAGCCCAGTACTTCTTTACTCGTCAAAGAATGCCATTGCATTTATTACAGGCAATACATTGATTTCAGATTAGAATTTTAACTCTATCATGCTGTGATAGACAGAAAATAAATTGATTTTGTCATGTGGGTCGTTTGTTGGTTGACTATATGAAAGTGAAAGTAAGTGAAGTTGCTCAGTTGTGTCCGACTCTTTGCGACCCCGTGGACTGTAGCCTACCGGGCCTCTCCATCTGTGGGATTCTCCAGGCAAGAATACTGGAGTGGGTTACCATTTCCTTCTCCAGGGGATCTTCCCGACNAAGTGAAGTTGCTCAGTTGTGTCCGACTCTTTGCGACCCCGTGGACTGTAGCCTACCGGGCCTCTCCATCTGTGGGATTCTCCAGGCAAGAATACTGGAGTGGGTTACCATTTCCTTCTCCAGGGGATCTTCCCGACCCAGGGATCGAACCCAGGTCTCCCGCACTGGAAGCAGATGCTGTAAACAACAAACATTAGCAGAATTGAAACTTCAGATGACAGTCTTCTCAAGTGGGGGCAGCGTTATTTTTCTCAGGGTATTTGAAACACATTGATTTGGGGATTTGGCTTCTCAAAGATGGAGCTGCTGCTGTCAGCTAGCGTGTGTGCGAGCAGGTAAACCAAATACGCTATAAGCCTCGGACCTTCCTGCAGCATGGGTTATCCCAGCCAGAGTGCATTGGTGTTACCTGTTGACAAACATTGTCCTGGGGTGTGAAAGTGGAGAGTAAAGGACATACTCTCTTCCCTTTAGGCATTTTCCATCTAGTGGAGAAGTCAGATCAATAAATACTGCAAGATGGGTTATGATGAGAGCTGCACTGGACAATGTAGGCACGTTTTCTATCACGGGGAATCTAAGGATTGCTGGGAAGGCTGGATTTGTGTTGGACCCCAGAGGGTGGATGGTATTGGGGTGGGGGAAGTAGGGAGAATACCTTGAGCTGAGATCGGTCTTTGAAAAAATGAGGGTAGGAAAAGGGGGATAGATATGAGATTCACTGGGAAGGGTGGAGGGACAGAACACAGGGGTTGAAGGAGAAGGGAAATGATTGATGTTTTTGGTCATACTTGAAAGAACATCAGAACTATGGAGCACTTTTTTTTTTGGCAGAGGGGGAAAATCTTAAGTTCTTATTTGGAAACATTAAGTTTGGAGTGGAGCTGGAACAGTGGATAGGCTGAACTGGAGCTCAGTGTTAGGTGGAGCCTGGAGGCAGATTGGGAGCTGTCAGGCAGTTGTTGGGGCTTCCCTGGTGTCTCAGACAGTAAAAAATCTGCCTGCAATGCAGGAGACCTGGGTTCGATCCTTGGGTCTAGAAGATCCCCTGGAGAAGGGCAGGGCTACCTGCTCCAGTATTCTTGGCTGGAGAATTCCATAGTCAGAGGAACCTGGCAGGCTATAGTCCATGGGGTTGCAAACAGTTGGACGTGACTGAGTGACTAATACTTTTTTACTTTCAGGAGGTTGTTGAAGCTGTGGGATGGGCTGAGGATTTTTCCAGGGAGAGAGTGAGGCGCAAAGTTAAAGCCTTGGGGAGACTCAGAATTTAAAAGCGAGAGTACAGAAGGAAAAGATCTGTTCAAGGAAATCGAGGAAGAATAGAGGTGAAATTAGGAGGGTTACTAAGGGACAGCAGTGATCTCAAAGCCAAGTAGGGTGACAGTTTGAAAACATTTATGTGAGAGCGGGCGAGAGTGTATACAACGTGCGTGTGTGTGTGTGATGTGGGAGGGAGTGCCCAGTACTGTTAGACACTGTAGGGGACTGAGGAGGGACCATGAAATTTTAATTTGAAATTTAGGCCAATATTTTTAAAGCCCATATTGTCAGTTTTTTGTTTTCACTTCTAGTCCTGTTAACTGATTGCCTTTTTGGCATAAAGAAACTGTAGTTCATACAATTTGAAATAAAACCGCATTCTTCTGTATTCTCAATGCTCCTGTAGGCTACGGCCTCTGTGCAGCCAAAGCCCAGTACCCCATTGCTGATTTGGTGAAGATGCTCTCTGAACAAGGCAAAAAAGTCAGGTAAGTGCTTGCCATGCATATGTGAAAGGAAAGGAAGAGAGATGACTTCTTTGAGGTGACTGTTTCTTCTAGTGGGGTTTTACCTGGGATACTAGGTAGAGAAAGTTGTGAAAGACCCTGTTCTAGCCTTAGTCTTACTTCCTAGTTTTCACTGCCTCTAATAGCATCCAACTTCAATATAGTCTCATTTTAGAAAAGGAAATTCTTATGGTACTACATTCCAGGATATTTATCAATAGGGAAAAATGGAAACCTGGTTTCTCTGTGGTTTGACTTGGGGAAGGAGGTCATCAAGGCATCTGAGCCCCATCAAGCAGTGTCTTTTGGGTTTCTGTTGTTCACACAGAAGGAAAACATCTCAAACAGGGTTTCCAAAAGGTGTGAGCCCAAGTGGTGGACCCGTGACTGGTTGATGGATTTAGCTCTCACACTCGGGCTAGAAAAGACTGCAGAAAACTTTCTTTTTCTGTGTATAAGATAGATAATAAAGCCATACACTTTTTGGACTGTGAATTAGAACCGCTCCTGTTGCTGCTATGTGCTTCTTGGGCCCTGGATTCTGCTCTTGGGTGGATGGTTATTAAGCAGAATGTGAAGTCAAGGACTCTGCATTTCTACATTATTCTCCCCGACTTTGGATAAAGGGTTTGTGGTATGTGAAAGTGGGGTCAGGGTGATGAGCCCTTGCAGTACTTTATGTCTGTCCTGTGTACCTTTGGGTCTGCCTTCTGGAACTCTGCTGTTGGGAGACAGTGAAGGGGCCGGCTGGAGTTGTCCATGGGAGCATAGCTGCTGCATGTTGTGCGGGGAGACTGGTTCACTAGCAGTTTCACTGACATGGAAGTCAGAGCAAGAGGATAACTCTATTGTTAAATAAGATTGGTACATTTACCAAGATGTCATTGCATATTGACAAAACTATTTATGTCTGTTAATGAAATTCCTTTGAGGTGTCAATCTTACACTTTTGCCTGGAGGAAGATGATAAGAAAATTAGCCAAACAGAGGGCTTAGAATTAATCAGACTATCTATGCAGACTAGATGCAGAGTCCAAATCTTTAGCTTGAATGTTGCCACTTTTAACAGCAGTAGAAGTGTCTTAGGTGATTAAATCAAAGGGTTATAGAAAAAGTTTTAACGTCAGCTGCATTTTCTTTCTTTCTTCCCACCCTTTTTTCCTTTTGTCAGTCTTTTTCTCACTCTCCACCTTCCTGTGATCTATAGTGAGCCTGTGCTTTTTAAATACACAGAATCAAAATACTATTTTATGATAGGTCCAGCATTTCTGTCATGTAGATGGCTTCCATGTCTAGTAAAGTCTAAGATGAATTGATAGAAGATGAGAAAAGGCATCGTCTTTGTTTTCTAATTTTCACATGAGAGGTCTCATTTTGGTAGCTTATTCTTCTTTTTATAGAGGGTATAAATGGGGCTTCCGTTTTAGTTGTAGTCTTGGCCACTTAAAGCATTTGGAGACCTACAAGTGGAAAGGATGTGTTACAGAATCTTTTATGATTTTCCTAAAAAGAAATTTTTTTCTCTTTATTTGATCCACATGTAAAAAAGTATAATGTATTAACGATGCCTTCTGTCACCACATGTTTAGGAGATGAGTGGCCATCATAATAAAACAGAAAGATGGCTTTCATGTCTTAATTATCCTTAGGGAAAGGAATGATTAATTCGATATAACTTCTCTTGTTACCCACTGGTCAGCCCAGGTTGTGGGTGCAAGGATGGGAAGCTTGACAGAAGGCAGGATGTGAAAGAGAAGGAATTAAGAGAGTTGGGAAGGAAAATCAGGGATAAAGAAAAGGGAGCTTGTGACCTCATTTAAAATTTGAATTTCATCCATGAAGACATAATATAAAATGCTGTTTTAGGAGGATTTCTGTCACACTGCCTTGAAAAGGGAACTCTTTGACTTAAGATTTCTGGCAGGTATTTAATTAAACATGTATGATGAGTTTCTCAGTCATAAATTTTTTTTAATTGAAATAATATTGGGACTTGCCTGGCAGTCCAGTGGTTAGCAATCTGCACTTGCACTGCAGGGCACCCGAATTTGATCCTTGGTTGGGGAGCTCATCCTGCAAAAGCCACATGACACAGCCCTCCCCCCTCCAAGAAAAATAATTCTGTGACCAGAACATCAGGCTTTTCATGGCAGCTTTTAANGTTAGCAATCTGCACTTGCACTGCAGGGCACCCGAATTTGATCCTTGGTTGGGGAGCTCATCCTGCAAAAGCCACATGACACAGCCCTCCCCCCTCCAAGAAAAATAATTCTGTGACCAGAACATCAGGCTTTTCATGGCAGCTTTTAATCATTTTGTATAATTATCAGTTTTAAAAATAATTTGTTAATAGTAAATGCTAGTAATTTATTATGTGAATGATATTACTTGTCAGCCTAATTTCTACTTGTGAGTTAGGAAGAGTTAGCCACTTACATTGATTACTCTGTTTCATATTAAAGATGAAATTATACATTAATATGTTCAAATTTCTTCTTTTACTATAATGAATTTTCAGCATGGGCTTTGTAGTAAGTTATGTAAGTCTCATATTTGTATTAAATGAAAGAGAGCTATTCTTGCTAACATGACAGTATCATATTTTTCCTTTCTAGCTTCCATGAGAGTTTTTTTTAAATTTAAAGGAAATCATAGCAACTTTGTTGATTCTGCTTTATGTGCATCATCATCTTTCTGTAGCAGAAATGCAGTTTTTCTTTACGAAGTTAGGTGTTGGCTTTTTCTTAAGAGGCACATGTCTGTTTGAACAAGAGATGGCTGCAGCGGTTACCTCGTATTTTAATGAAATAAATCTGTATTTACAGTTTGCGGTAATTTAGTCCTTTCATCACTCTGTGGAGCTCCCACGGTGTTCATTGAGCACAGCTGCTGGGCCTCTGCTGTTAGTAGATCTTTGTGCCTCAGGACCCCGGCATGCCTCACATCCAGATGTGGTGACATATTCTCACACATTCCCCATGGAAATCTGCCAGTGTGGACATACGACTGTCATCAATTAGTTATGCCCAAGTGGTGCCAAGAAAAATTGCATCTGTCATACAGTCTGTCTGGCTTCATGGCCCATGATTGATTTAGAGACATTCCTGTTTTCCTTTGCTTTGGCCATAGTCATAACATGCTCACAGAGACCTGAGGTTATATAATGAACACATGACATTTCATGAAAAGAGCTCGTTTCAGAATGTCCTGGAAGTTCACTGACTTAGCCATCTTTACTGGCCAGGATATTGTTGCTTCCTGGGTACCCAGAATACCTAACTTATGCTTGATTTCTGAAAGCATTTTATTATAAAAATCTTTTGATACAAGAGCACAGACATTTTTTTCTCTTCGTTTCCCAATCTTTGGGTCAATACAAGCTTTTTATTATAAAGCTGAGGTAGTGTTTCCAACAAATAATCCTTAGAAAGATGTATTTTTTTTTTCTTTTTGCAATTAATTAATCACCGCTTGATTTTCTTTGTATAAAGCATTATTGCTTTAAAATTTGTCAACTTCTTTGATTGGCTAACTGATGTTATATATGGCTTTCCTATTAATGTTCAACTCTTTCTATTAATAATTTGCTGATAGAAATTTATTTCTAGGTGCTGAGAATACAAGGGTGCAGAAGTTTATTTGCCACTCTCAAAAGTTTATAGATAGAGAACAAATCAATCAACAAATGAACGAGTGAATGAATTCCATTTAATGCACCAATATGCTAAGAAGAGTGGAGTAGAAGGAGGGTAGGAAGGCAAAGGACAAGAATAGATAGCTGTCAAGGGAGTATTTTAAACTTTTTATTCTACTCATAACATGAAACTTTTTTGCAGGTTTTAAAAAATAAATATTTAATTATTTTTTTCATCTTCTATCTAAACATATCTAGCTGCCAGTAGTATTTGCAGTTTAATCGTGTTTTATGGTCTTGTGTGACATGACTATAAGTTTAAATATATGTTATTTTTGCTAGGAAATCTATTCTCTGAAGATACTGGAAGATGAAATATTTTGTTGATCTAACTGGATTTTCCCGTTTTTCATGGATTAAATGCAGTCCAAATAAACAGAGTTCAGCTATCTTGGATTTGTTATATTTTGGGGCGCAGGAAAATCTAGGACATGCAGATTTGTTAAGTAATAAAGATATGTGCTTCTGAAGAGAACAGAGGTTAGGCCAGATAAAAAGATCCAGTGTAGCAGTTGAGAAAGGAAATAGATATTTTTTATGAGTTTCTTGCCAGCTTTGCATTACTTTCTTATTAGCCATGACTATTCATGTCAGTGACCATTTCACTGTATGAATAATTACATAGTACTTGGTGCCAGGCACTGTTGTAAGTTCTGAGAATACATCAGTGAATACAAAGATCAAAATTCCTGACCCATGTGGAGCTGACATTTAGGGAGAACTTAGTTAATAGGTGTTAAGATATTCTGAATTGACACTTATAACCCTGTTGTGTTTTCAGTTCAGTCACTAGTTGAAATGATGAAGAACAGCAAGGGCATTGGTCATTATATCAGAGTTTCCACTGGCACTCTTTGGTGATGAACTAGCCAGTGCTTCTGGTGTTCTGAAAGAATATGCTGTGTTTCTTTGCACTGAGCCTGCCTTCTTTTAAAACATGGTGACAGGAGGGTGAGTGACGGGTAGTTAGTCAAATGAGTGAAACTTTTGGTAGAAGAGAGGAAAACCGGTGTGTGCCTTCACTTATATCTCTGGTCAACCTGTTGTATAAAATTTCCAGGAATCCCTCAGATCAAAGGTGTCTGTTTTACTAGAAAAGGGCCATCATCCTTCCAGACTCTTGACTGTTGATCAGATTGCCTCTGACTGCGTGCTGTCCACAACATATTGATATAGTGGAAAGAACAGAAGACCATGCTAAAGGCTGTGATTTAGGTACTTTATAAAGCCTCTCCCAGCCATGCTGTTCTAGGACTCATTCCTTGGAAATGAGGATCACAGGCATTCCAATGGTCAAGAGGAGAAACTCTCACTATTGATGGAAACCAGTGCCTCTGACCATCAGAGTGATGTTTGGCTTCTAGGTCTACTATTAATGATTATAGACTCTTTGAGCTGATTTTTGTCAATGAGGTTCATGTAAACATGGCAGAGGAAAAATAAATAGAAGCCCTCTTGTCATTTCATGTTCAAATTCTTCAGTATCTTGTTAATAATTTCCATTTGATGCTATTTACTAGCCATTGCATTTCAAGAGTCATTCAGCATCATTAAAATTATTCAGTCAGAAATAAGAAATTATATATAATTTTCACTATGTCTCTCCACTGTGCAAGCATATGTATTCTAGAACTTTATCTGCAAATAGAATTTCAGTTTTCCCCCTGATATCATTCTTCATAGTCTTAGTAGTTATTTTGAAATAAAACTCATGTCAGTAGTCATACAGCTGCTGTTCTTGACTGCACTGGATTTGGTTCAGTGAAGGAAAAGGCAGATTTGGGCCCAATTTATAATAATCTCCTTGGAGTGGAAAAGGAAGTGTTGGGACAGGGTTCTGCACTGACATTGGCACCAGTCATCTGACCTGGTCCTGTTTAGATGACTACTTGTATTTTTTGGGGTGGCCCCAGAGTCACGGGCCTCCTATACACATGGAGCATGTGACTGTAGCGTCCTGTCAAACATTTCTTCACTCATACTCATAGAACAGGTTCTGTTGTTCTGTATTAGAAAAACTGCCCCTGAGACATTCTTGTAAGCCCGTTAACATTCATTATTTTTTCCTGAAGAAAGGGAGGCTGTGGATGAATACCAGATTCAGATCAGAGTTCAGCCTTTATTCCACCTTCAAAAAAAGGAGAAAAGTACTTAGTGTTCTCCAGTTCTGGCAGTTGGAAAGTTCGAGGAAATTAGAATTTTCTTTTTCATTCAGAATTGTATGAGTGGGTTTATCTGAACCATTGCTTCTGAAAAGGACTCACAGTTTTCAAAAGTTGGGTTTCTATCCTTTTGCCTAAGAAGACTTGCCAAAACATTGACTCCACAACCTTTCTCGTTAATCAGTTTTTGTGGATGACAGCTGCGTTGCCGGGCAGGTTTTTTTTTTTTTCCCACTTTGTTTCCATGCTTTTCTTCTGATGGATAGACTAACCCCACACAGCTGGTCCCAGCCTTCTCACCGGGAAGGATACTGTGTGTGACATTTAGTCTGCTTCGCGTTTTATAAGATTTTACTTTAAAATGCATTTACTAAAATTATTTTTCTTAAAAAAATAAGTTTTCCTTGTGCTTTTAATAGGGGACCTGTAGCTGTCAATCAGAAGTTCTGGTCAGAATGTGATAAACCAAAGAACCCTGTCTTTCCAGATGCTGTCATATTTTTCAAAGGTTAAAATTAATTAAAATATTTAATAAAATAAATATTTAATTAAAAAGTATTGAAAATAGTAACAAATCTTTTTATTACCTCCATGAACCTTCCTCAGAATGGAGCATTGCTCCATGCAAACATCAAATACAAAGGTTCTTTGGGCAAACCTCCTAGCAGGGATTCTATTACATCTGTAGTGAAATTCCCAGGGCAGAACACAGTGTGCATGTTATTGTTGTTACTCTAAATAAAAGCATCCTGCCTTAGGAAGCATTGTATTAGACCTTAAAGTCTATTTTAACTCTTAAAATTTTATTGATTTATAGATATTTATGGTGGCTAAGAGGTTAAAGTGTCTGCCTCCAATGTGGGAGACCCAGGTTTGATCCCTGGGTCGGGAAGATCCTCTGGAGAAGGAAATGGCAACCCACTCCAGTATTCTTGCCTGGAGAATCCCATGGACGGAGAAGCCTAGTAGGTTACAGTCCACGGGGTCGCAAAGAGTCGGACATGACTGAGCGACTTCACCTCACCTCACCTCATGGTTAAAAACAGGAACAATAAGTAAGCTTTTTATTTTCCCTTTGTTATATCTTTTCCTGAGTTAATTTGTCAGCCACCTAGGAGCTGAGAATGATATATTTAGGAAAATTGTGCAATGATGTTATTGGGAAGGCAGAATTTCAAAATGCTATCAGCATACATTGTTCTGTGTAAAGTTCAATTTTAAAATATGAAACAGTAAAAGAAAGGATATTAACCCTTTGAACATCTTGGGTATGAGAATAAATTTTGCATCAGTCAGTTCAGTTCAGTTCAGTTCAGTCGTTCAGTCGTATCTGACTCTTTGCGACCCCGTGAATCGCAGCACACGAGGCCTCCCTGTCCATCGCCAGCTCCCGGAGTTCACTCAGATTCACATTCATTGAGTCAGTGATGCCATCCAGCCATCTCATCCTCGGTCGTCCCCTTTTCCTCCTGCCCCCAATCACTCCCAGCATCAGAGTCTTTTCCAATGAGTCAACTCTTCTCATGAGGTGGCCAAAGTACTGGAGTTTCAGCTTTAGCATCATTCCTTCCAAAGAAATCCCAGGACTGATCTTCAGAATGGACTGGTTGGATCTCCTTGCAGTCCAAGGGACTCTCAAGAGTCTTCTCCAACACCA
>SJYV01034337.1:1302885-1356558 GCA_006410875.1 Neotragus pygmaeus | reverse complement strand
ACACACACACACACACTCACTCACTCACTCTGTGTGTCTGTCTCTGTTTCCATGAGAGAGTCAATGAAACAGAGAGAGACACATACAGAGAGGAAGTCAGCGTCAGAGTAGCCCGAGAAGCTTGTCCTCTGTGGTCAGGCAAATGCGTGATGGTCACCGTATTCCCAGAGGAGTAACGATGACTCCGATGCTCTTGGTGGTGGCTGGAGATTTGGATTCCATCTTGGCCAGTGTGATGAGGGATGTGGAAGTGGAGAATAGATCTCCCTTCTACTTCGATCAGTGTTTTCTCCATTTCTTGTAGGCACCGGCCTCCCTGGGCCTGATTGCTGAAGAAACTGAAGTTATAAATATGTGTAATGTTCTAATTCTATTTTTGTTGGGCAGGAGTGAAATTGGAAAAGGAAACTAATTTCCTTAAAAAACAAAATGCATCAATGCTAAAACAGTGAACCTCAGAAACATGCTGAGTGAAAGAACCAAATGCAAAAGAGCACATTATTATATGATTCTGTTTATGTGAAATTGCCAATAGAGGCCATAGGTAGAGACAGAAAGTCGATTGATAGATACCCAAAGCCAGGAATGGGAACCGGAAGTGACTGCAGATGGATAGAGCAGATCTTTATTGGGCTGATGGAAGTGTTCTAGTATTAAATTCTGGTCCTGGTTGCATAACTCTGTGAGTTCACAAAAAAATTGTTGAATTTATATTTAAGACAGGTGACGTTTATGGTGAATAAAGTATATGTCAAATATGTATATTTGTTAAAAAAAGAAGATAATTATGCTCAATGATGTTATAGGTTACTGCTGTTTGGTTCTGTACAAGTTGACAGTGCAGGCCAGATCTTGCTTCCTAGTCTGGAGGAAGTGGATTCCTAGTGCCAGGAGACACTCACTTCCTGCTGGTTTGTATGGAGCTGCCCCGCCTGCCATCCAGCCGCTCTCTGAGGACTGGAGGGACTCGTCGCTGGGCTGGTCACTCTGCACAGTGGTGGCCCCGTGCCTGCCTCCTGCCCTGTCACGGGCTCTGCATGTCCTCAGCGTGTGGTCTTCTCTCTGTGAAAGATGGTCTCTCTCGGACAGTGGAGTTATCACTCATCAGCCCTGGGCTGGGAAGGCAGTCCAGTGCCCATCTTAGAATCCTGCGATTTTTCAGGTGTGGTTTTCTGGGTATCCGTGTCCCACGCAGGACACGCGCTCTTCCAGGATGAGAGCCTCTGAGAGTCGTCCCAGTGTTCTCAGCGCTTGGCGCATCGTGGACGTGCAGTCATTCATCTCTGGGTCTGAGAGCACTCTGTCTGCCTGAGAGTTGCTGCTGACCTCGTGGGAGGGGATGGTGACGTTGACTCTCATTAGGGGCAGTAGGAGAGCACCAAGTCATAAGTAGACTGATTTTTGTTTTATCAGTTTTCTTTTTCCACAAAACTCCTGACTGAAAAACCACCCAAACTCAGTGTGGAAACAGAGTTGGCCGTCTCACTCATGTTGGTGTTGGCTGGGGGCTGAGGTTGACCGAGGCCTTGCTTGCTGGAGCTTGCCTTGAAGCTATGGGTTGGGGACAGGGGTTTTCCACGCCTCTCGTGCCCCCTGCACCAGTGAGCTCCTGACCCGTGCTCTCCTCACGGCTGCACAGCTTGAGCAGGAGGAGAAAGGCATGGTGCCTCCTATGGTCTATGCCTGGAGGTGTTACGATGCCACCCACACCCAACTGGCAACAGCTAAGTGGCTTAGCTGAGTCCCACACCAGTGCTTGAGAAATGGACTCTGCCCTTATCAGAAACTGCAGACTCAGTTGCAGTTTCTCTAATGGGGAATTGGAGATAATAATACAAGTACAGTATGCTTACTTGTAAATGCTTTCACCCATAAAGCCATGTGGATCATAGGAAGCATGTTAAGAGTGTGTGTGGAATGCGCAATATGCCCTGTGATTTCCCATCAGACGACTTGTACCAGTCATAAAAATCACTGCTTTCTCATTTCAACTGGATTTGCTGACCCATCCCTTCCAAAGGCACAAGGTGTCAAGAACGCCGGGTCAACAGGCAGTTCTGCTAAGGTGAGGCCATCACACAGCTCTCGGCAGCTCACAAAAGGGCTCAAGTGAAAGCCACATGAACTCAAGGCATCGTTTCATTTTCAGAAACCTTGCTCTCACCTGCTGAGGACACTGGAGTCAGAAAGGGACACCCTAGTAGGAAAGGAAAATTGTCCCAGTGCCTGTGGAGGGTGCAGGGATATCCCACCCGACAGAGTAATGGTGAGCTTTCTGAAGGGCTTCCATTTCCTGAGGACACCAGCAGAGCACGATCATTTGAGTGCTGTGTTTTGAGCAGTGTGTTTGCAGGCAGTGCCCATTACTTTGTCTTTCATTAGGTCTCTTTCCAGGCAGGAAAAAAGCCTGGGGAGAGAGTTACCCACCAATCAACCACAGAAGCAACTTTGAAAGCCTGAGATGCATTGCGAGGTTGCAGCAGAATCTAATCACTCCTAGTAAGCACATCACAGAGGCCCTGCTGGAGACAGATGCCCTCCATCCTGACCTCGTTTCCTTTCTTTCTGTACCAGTTTGGAAAATTCAGTGTTATGTGTCTGCTCCTTTTTTTTGTTCACTTGGACAACACTTTTTAAAATATTTGTTTGTTCAAAAGTGTGATAGGTGCTGTGAAAGGAGGAGACAGAGGCTTGCGGTAGAAAATATCAGATGGAGACCTGCTGGCGTGGCGACCAGGAAGAGGAGGCACCCAAGCTTAGGTGCCCGGGAGAACGCGAACCAGCTGGTGAAGGGTGAGGGGAGGCCACCCGGGGAGCGAGCAGGATGGACAAGGTCCTGAGGCTGGAGAGAAGCCCTGGGTGGGAGCTGGCGAAGCTGCGGAGGAGGGCCTTGGGCTGAGCTTGGAGACAGGCTGGGGCCTCGGGCTGTGATTGCAAATGTGAATTTTTAAAAACTTTTAGTAAAGTTTGAGGTACACTGAGAAAAGTACATAGTACAATTTTTATAAATTTTGTCACACAAAACCTAGCTGTGTAACTAACATTCAAATCAGGAAATGGAACACAGCCCGCAGACAGAGTGCCCCTTGACCCCTTTCCAGTCATCATGGACTCCCTCCTGCCCAGAGAAGTGCTTAGCAGACTTCTGATTGCCCTCGTCAGCTTTGCCTGCCTTTGAATGTAGCGCGAACAAGTCATGCGTAAGCACTCTTTTGCTCTCTCTTGTTCAGTATGGCCTTGATATTCAACCATGTACTTCCTGTGATTTAAATCATTTTCATTGCTGTTGAATAATCCATTATATGACTAAACTAAGATTTATTTATTCATCTGCTATTAGTGAGCCTTTGGTTAATTTCCATCTGGGGCTTATTTACGAGTAGTGCTGCTGACAGTGGTCTTGTAGCTGTCTTCAGATGTATGTACGTATGCGTAGCCCTGGCAAGCCCTATGTATGTATACATACAGAGGAGTCTTGGGGGTTGCAAACAGTCAGACATGACTGAAGCAATTTAGCACATTCACATGCTTATGTCGATTTTGGGGGTGTGTGTGTATGTGTGTAGCTGAGGGTAGGCCTGATGGAGCATAGGGTGTGCATATGCTCAGCTTTCGTAGAAACTGCCAGATAGTTTTCCTGCCATTTTGTACCAAGTCAAGTTGTCCACAGTGGAGGGTGAGCATTCCAGTTGCTTCATACCCTCTCTGCCTTGTTCCCTTCAGCCATCCTGACGGATGCAGTGGTCTTGCATTGAGACTTGATGAGTGAGCTGAGCCCTTTTCATATGTATGTTGACCATGTGGATGTTCTCTTTTATCAAATATTTGGCTCATTTTTCTCCAGAGTAGTTTCTAATTTCCTTATTTGTCTTTTATATTTAAATATGAGTCCTTTGTCAGGTATATGTTTTGTAAATACCATCTGTTGCTCAATTAATTCTGTTTGATGATTGAAAGTTGTTAATTTCAACATAATTCATCTTATTTCCCTTCATTGTGGATGCTGAGTCACTTCAGTCATGTACAAATCTTTGCGAGCCTGTGGACTATAGCCTGCCAGGCTCCTCTGTCCATGGGATTCTCCAGGCAAGAATACTGGAGTGGTTTGCTGTGCCCTCCTCCAGGGGATCTTCCCAACCCAAGGATTGAACCCGTGTCTCTTAGGTCTCCTGCATTGGCAATTTCTTTACCACTAGTGGTTTTTGCGTCCTATTTGAAACATCTTTACAGATTCTAAGATACGTGTTTGGAGTTTTATCTGTGCAGTAAAGATCCATTGATAGGCATGAGCAGGTAAGCGAAAAGACCTGATTTATGTCTGCAGAAATTCATGTATGTTGCTGCCTAGAACTTAGAATTTAAGGGAAAGGTGTGGAGGAACTAAGTGCGTATAGAGTCAGCCGCCTTAACCCTGGGTGAGAGATGACGNCATGAGCAGGTAAGCGAAAAAACCTGATTTATGTCTGTAGAAATTCATGTATGTTGCTGCCTAGAACTTAGAATTTAAGGGAAAGGTGTGGAGGAACTAAGTGCGTATAGAGTCAGCCGCCTTAACCCTGGGTGAGAGATGACGGTGAACTGACAGAATTCCCAGGTGGACTGGTTGAGTGGTATGGAGCAAAAGCGAGAAGCCGAGAGTGACCTGCAGGTGGAGGGTTAGAACTGAGTTGTTAGTGAGGCCATTCATTGAGATGGGGAAACTGAAGGGACTGTCGGTGGCAGGGAAGGGATGGCTTCTTTGAAAAAAGCAAAATACATATTGTATATGTTATGTTTGAGACGCTCTGAGGCATGCAAGTGGAAATGTCTGGAGGCATTTAGATATGCTAATTTGGATCTCACACTTGGGGGAGGAGTGTGTGTGTGTGTGTGTTGGAGGAGGGGGAGTCTGAACTCAAAGACCCTTAGAACCTCTTCTTATCTCTCCAGAGGTAAACTGATCACTCCTTCCCTTACATACCTCCTTGTTCTGTATAGATTTCTCTCATGGTATCTGTTAAAACAAATCTATCCCACTCAATTAGTCCGGGAGTTCATTGAGGGCATGAAAAAGTGCTTGTGCTTTGCATGAACCACTCATTTTTGTTAACCAGATGAATGGGTTTTCTTAAAGAAGTAAAACACAACTGAAAAAATAAGACTTTTTAAAATCAAAACCTACTAATCAACCAGAATTCACAAGATGTTCTGCAAATCCCAGTAATAAGTCAATAGGATAAAGAAAAACCTGAGTACTTGAGTAAATAGAACAAACTTGGCTTCCAGGATATTCAGATTGCCTCCCAACCTCACGTGAGTAATGAAATGATTCTGAGCTGCTGCTTCAGTGCAGAGGGGAGGCTGTTGGCACACCCGATGGCTGGCTTGTTGAAATAGACTGCTGGGCCGAGTCAGGGCAGCAAGAAGATGCAAATTTCCATGACCCAATGGAGCTCAAACAAAAGCTAAAAAACTGGGGCAGAGAAGGGAACTGACACCTTTTCCTGCTTCCTGTGTTGTCAGCAGCCCCCAAAGGTGACTGTTTTCTGGAGGCAAAAGGAAGAGTTAATGCGTGAAATGCAAGCCACGCTGGTGCTCCTGGCTGGCAGGCAGGCCCCGCCCTCCCGCCTGATAGCCCTGCTGAGGCTGGTGCCAGTGCTTCTCATGGAAGTATGACGCTCTGGGGCCCAGAGGAGGAGGGCACATTTCCACGGATGACCTTCCCCACCCAGAGTTGTGAAATTCCGTACCCCTTTGTCCGAATGTACTAAAACCAAATTCAGCTGCTCACCGCTGGAAAGACCTATACTCAGGAGATGAGTGTTGGTGGAGAAGGAAAAGTTGTTTCATTTAGGAGACCAGCAACCTAGGAAGATGGTGGATGCGTCCTCAGACCATCTCCAAGGGACCGGTTAGGAAACCAAGGTTATTTCGGTTCGTTTGTTTGGCTCCGGTGGGTCTTCATTGTGGTGCAGAGGCTTAGCTGCCCCGAGGGATATGGGATCTTTGTTCCCTGACTAGGGATAGCATGCACGTCCCCTGCATTAGAAGGTGGATTCTTAACCACTGGAGCACCAGGGAAATCCCCAGGAGACAAAGGTTTTAAAGGCAATATGAGGGAGGGGCTACAGAGTGCTTGATCAGCTTGTGCACAATTCTCCCATTGGTTGGCATCAAAGTAAAGTTTTGAGCATCACTTATCTTTGGTTTTAAACAATCTGGTGTCTGAGTGCTTGTGGTCAGCAGTTTTCATCTGGTGGGGGTCTTCCTCCTGTAAAAACAGCTTAGGAGTGTGACCTTTATTCATATATTCAGGGAACTGAGAGTTTGGTGACGTTGCTATGTGGCTGGTTTATAGTCTAAATTGTTGCCTGCTTCCTGTCCCATGTCCTGGAGGTTTTGGTCTGGAATTAAGCAAGCAAGATTAGTTCTCTCCTAGTCAGTTAGTCATTGTCTGAAACAGCTCTCAGACATGCTTGAGTCCATGGGAATGGAAAATATGTGTTTCCAGTCTTGTGCTGCTCAACGGGGGGCAGCTTTTGCTCTGGCTGCATAGACAAGCGTGTTCAGTAGACAGAGATATGGACTGCACATGTGTAAATGGATGGAAAGAAACAAGGGGGATTAATTTTAATAATGTTTTACTTAACCTAGTATATTACAGTTGCAGTCATTTCAGCATGCAGTACAAAAAACTAATGAGCAACAAATATATATATATATTTCCAAAATTGAATGTATGTCTCAATTCTGAGCAGCCACATTTCAAGAGCTCAGTAGTGACGTGGCGAGTGGTCACCATTTTGGATGGTATAGATCTAGACTTAAAAACCCATGCAGCTCCTGGTGACATGGTGCTTCCTAGAGTCCTGGCTTTGGTCTGACGTCCATAGACCTGTCTGGGGTCAAAGACATCTTCTTCCACTCGTCTTTTCTTTCTGAAATCCCCCAGTTTGGCTTTGTCTCTTCCCAAAGCTACTGTTCCTCGCTATGTTCATTGGTTTCTGTTCCTCCTGAAACCAGCTGTTGGTGGGACCCAGACCTTCTGCTCTGTCTCACTCCATTTCCTGATTTGGGACCACAAGTGTCTTCCATATTGGGCTTTCCTACTAACATCATGCAAAAGCAGGGAGATAAAATAGCAAATGTAGGCTAATACAGCGTTGCAAATAAGCTTCAGAATACTTTAAGTCTTTCTCTGTGCAGGGCCTGCCTCTTCAGGGAGACAGAAACTGGAAGCTTCCACTGCTTCTCTTTCCTTTGTGGAGGGCCTTCTGCATTTTTTTCCAAGGATGGGGGTCAGCATGCCTCCCACTTCTGCAGCACCCGCCATTAGTGAAGGTCAAAAGATGGCTTCCTGCTAATGGCCCGTCTTCCTGGATGTCAGCCCAAAGGCCAAGATTGACAAGCAGTCTCTGAAGGACTCAGCTGCCTGACATCCTCCTTGAATCTCTGTCTCAAGCAGGAACTGTCAGACACCTTTGAATCTTTCCTCCTACAGGACAGACTTAACGTGAATGATTGCTTGGCTTGAAAAGGGGCACAGGTTACGATGAAAAGTAGGGTGGGGTTAATGGACTTGGACTGGGGTGGCAAAAGAAATTGGCTCCATTAGCTTGTTAGAATTTAACAGACTTTTACAGAGGAAATAAAAAGTGGAACCAATTTATTTCCATGCCAACAAAGATAAATGCCCCAACTGAAGGCAAACTCTATCCCTCTGTGCTCTGCATGTGACTGACAGCACTGGCCTCTGGCCTCAAGTCCACAATGAAGGGACAGCTTTGGGTCCCAAACACTTTCCTTTCTCTCCCCCTGTCTGCCATGATGTGTTTGACAGTCCNGTAGTTGCAAGTACAAAGAATTTCTGGCTTTTATTGGACCATATTGATATTTATTGGGATTTCAAGATAAAAATTAGAAAACCAGTTTAGAAAATGCTGACAAATCAACATTTGTTTTAATGTGAAAATTTGCCTTTCTTTTTATATAAATGATCCTTAAAAATGTGCATTTATTTGAACAATACAGATGAGCATTTATATCACAAAATATGTTTCAATAGGGTATTATAATTTCAGTTTACATTCATTAAGGACTTATGTGTGCCAGGCATTGGTCTAAAGTACTTTGTATAAAATGCTCTTTATGTGAATTATCTTCCTTAAATGTCATAGTAGTCCTCTGAAAAGGCTTTATGATCACTCCTATTGTACACAGGAGGAAAGGGAGGCACACAGGGGTGAATTGTCTGAATGTTTTGAACCCAGGCAGTGGCACCCTAGAGCTTTTAGCTGCTGTTCTTTACTACTTCTCTGAAATCTTTTTTCCAAAAGAGATATAGTGAGTTTGCACTTTATTGAATCAGTGCACTTTATTGGGCACACTATGTTCCTTAAAACCCTTTCCTCCCCGCCCTACATCCCTCCCGTCCTTACTTCCCTCTCTTTATTTGTGTTGCTTTACTAGAGTGCCAGGTACTTTGGGAACTGATAAATAGGACACAGTCCCTGTTCTCAAGTTGCTCCCAGTTTGGAAAGCACAGTCATCAGCCAGTTCCTATAATGCAGAAGGAGCGTGAAGAGTGAGTTCTGGGAGCCTGGACGATTTTCCTGTGATCTCATTTTAGTAGTTATTTGCTCTTCTGTAAAGTTAGGTTTTGGACAGGGACAGCTGATCCTCTTTTGTTAATAAGCAAGTATGCAATCAAGATAATTTTTGCAGTTTAAAGGGGAGAACCAAAAGGCTGGTAGGCTTTGCATTTCTTCATGTGATGATGGAACATTGGTGAACTTTAGCCATCAGTTCCTGGAAATTGCTGGTCATGGGCAACCAATGTCTGATATAATTAGCTTTAATCCATACTTTGAAGACTAGCCAGTTGCATGGGCCAGAATTATTATAAATTCACATTGACTCATCAATGTGCTCATATATATTCCTACAAATTTAGTGTGTTCTGTCATTTCTCTCAAAACATTGGCATTCTCTTATAATAGCCTTTGTGTGTTTCTCTCCAACTTTAGAGTCTTAAAATTTAGTATAATAAATTGTTATACAAACAGATATAAAGTGAGCTGTCCTTTGGGAGATTCAGCATAACATGCTGGTTAGCTATTTACCCCTCACAACTAGCTCAGCAGAAACGTCTGAGATAAATGTCTGAGATAATTTATGCAGTCTGCAGATAATCAAATATTATGATAATAACAAATACATTTGGAGGTCTTTAACTTCTAATTTGGTCCAAGACACCTCAGTTAAAACATGAAGATGATAGCCAGATGGATTAAAGATAAGCAAAGGCAGTAAAATTTTACAAAATCACTGGAATCAGGGAGGGATGCAGAAGTAAATTACAGAATACAAAAGTAAATCACAAAGTGTATATTGACTTATTCAGCTAAAATGGAATCCCTGGTTCATGGAATTTTAGGACTGGAAAGGGAGTTTGGGGTAAGCTGATTAATGACCCCCAAAGAAACCCACCTCTGAATACCCAACACTTGTGAATATGTTACCTTATATGGCAAAAGGAACTTTGTAGATTCAGTGATGATTTTGAGATGGAGAGATGATTCTGAGTTATTTGTTTGGGTCCATGTAATTAATGACTTAGGGTCCTTATGAAAGAGAGGAAGAGGGTCAGTGTCAGAAGAGGGGACGTGACAATGGAAGTAGAAGTCAAGCCAGGGGAAGGGAGCAGCCTCCAGAAGCCAGGAAAAAGGCAAGGGATTGGTGGATTTTCTCCTCAAGGTTCCAAGAGAAATACAGTCCTGCCGACACCTTGGTGTTAGTACATGGGTGCTAATTTTGGATGTCAGGCCGCTGTAATCGATGCATGTTGTTTTAAGCTACTAAATTTGTGGTGATTTATTATATCACTAATAGGGCACTAATACAGCCTTATATGTCCTATAGCACAGTGACACTGTCTCTCTTGAGCCTCACCTGGGCTTCCCTGCTGGCTCAAGTTGGTAAAGAATCTGCCTGCAATGCAGGAGACCTCAGTTTGATTCCTGAGTTGGGAAGATTCCCTGGAGGAGGACATCGCTACCCACTCCAGTATTCTTACCTGGAAAATCTCCATGGACAGAGGAGCCTGGAGGGCTGCAGTCCATGGGGTCACAAAGAGTTGGACATGACTAAATACAAGCCTCACCAATCAGGTTTTGGGGAGAGGAACAGATCAGAGTGCAACAGGAAGCACTTACTGATGCTCAGAAGGATTGTGAGATTAGGAGAAATTTTTGGTGTCCAAAATTTGCCATGAGGATCTCAAAAGAGCACAAATTCGTTGCAGTTAGTGACATAGGACGGAGGTAGAGCAGTGTCTTGCAGTTGTTCTGGGAATCCTAAGTTTTACCAAAGCTGTTGTTCTCTCTTCCTAGTGGCATTGACAAACCCCCCTGCCCCCTGCCATTAAATGAAGAGCTGTCTCAGCTGCCATAACTGCCTTGACTGTGTCCACTGCTGGCCAACCATCCTTAGCATTTATTTGTGAAATCCTTTTGAATCCATTTTGTACTAAATTGGTGGTTTGAACATCAGCTCAGATGAATGAAACTGTCTCTTTCTGATCCACAGAAAAGAGGCCTGAAACTTCCCCTAACGAGGGAGTTTGTTCTCTTGTGGCTTAGCTGGTAAAGAATCCACCTGCAATGCAGGAGACCTGGGTTTGATCCCTGGGTTGGGAAGATCCCCTGGAGAAGGGAAAGGCTACCCACTACAGTATTCTGGCCTAGAGAATTCCATGAACAGTCCATGGAATCACAAAGAGTCGGATACAACTGAGTGACTTTCACTTCCTAAGTTTTTGACAGAAAGGTATCTTTTTAAAAATTTAATTCCAGTTCTTTCTTTTGCATTGATGACCATTTTCTTTCTTTTAAATGAAAATGGGGAATATTTGGTCAACTTCTGTTTTATTTGGTCTGCTTGAAAATCAATTTTGCCTTTTTTTCTAGCCAGTTGATCTTTTTTCACTTAGAGTGGGTTGTTTTCTAAGTTGTTAGGTATTTTATGTTTCTCTTGAACCTTATCCAAGTGCCCTGTGATCCTTTTAAGCTGCAACTCCCTAACTAAATCTAGTTATTTAGTTATATTATGGGATCTAGTCAGTGGGGGAGATAGAGTGCCTTTTACTGATATTTGAAAACAACCCTAGGGAGATTCAGGATTGGGAGCTCGTGTACACCTGTGGTGGATTCATGTCGATGTATGGCAAAGCCAATAGAGTATTGTAAAGCAAAATAAAGTAAAAAAAAAAAAAAAAAAAGAAAACAACCCTGCATTAATTTTGAATGTTGACTTGAAATCACCACAGTTGAAATACAAATTGGCATTGACTTTGAATAAAAGTCAGCTGATTAACAATATAATTTGATATGTCATCTGTATTACTCAGAAGCTCTGTGAAGTGAAATGACCTTTCCAAACTAAAATTTTTGAGTTTAGGATGTGTTCTTTTGGAAATTATTTTGTTCTATCATTATTCAAAAATAATGACATGTTGCTGCTGCTGCTGCTGCTGCTAAGTCACTTCAGTCGTGTCCGACTCTGTGTGACCCCATAGACGGCAGCCCACCAGGCTCCCCTGTCCCTGGGATTCTCCAGGCAAGAATACTGGAGTGGGTTGCCATTTCCTTCTCCAGTGCATGAAAGTGAAAAGTGAAAGTGAAGTCACTCAGTCGTGTCCGACCCTCAGCGACCCCATGGACTGCAGCCTACCAGGCTTCTCCGTCCATGGGATTTTCCAGGCAAGAGTACTGGAGAGGGGTGCCATTGCCTTCTCCAAATGACGTGTTAGGGTCCCCAAATTTAATGACAGGATCTCTGCCTTGGTGGGCACATTCTTTGTGCTTTTAGTTCTTCCACATGCTGTTTGGGCTTCCCTGGTAGTTCAGCTGGTAAAGAATCTGCCTGCAATGCAGGAGACCCCAGTTCAATTCCTGGGTCAGGAAGATCCCCTAGGGAAGGGATAGGCTACCCACTCTAGTATTCTTGGGCTTCCCTGGTGGCTCAGTTGGTAAAGAATCCATCTGCTATGCAGGAGACCTGGGTTCAATCCCTGGGTTGGGAAGATTCCGTGGAGAAGGAAATGGCTACTCACTCCAGTATTCCAGCCTGGAGAATTCCATGGATTATAGTCCATGGTGTCAGAAAGAGTTGGACACGACTGAATGACTTTCACTTTTATATGATATTTAGAAGAACATCAAGTTGCAATATTCTATCAGTATCTGTGCATATCAAACAGTGCATTAAAATCATAATAAGCTATAATTTCAATTTAAGTTCTTCTTGGCTGAGATTTAGTTTTATAATCTTGGTAATATATATTTTTTAGCTATTATAAGGAACTGTTAGCTGGGGAGAAAAGGAAATGTGGACTGTGCCCACTTAACCAGATGCCCATTCAGCAGAGAATCCAGGTGTTCTGTGTCTAAGAACTAGTTATTACTGATCAATTTCAATGAAGTAGCTCTCAGAGAACATGCTGACAGTCTTTATTGATTTTTTTTTTCTGTAGAGCTTTCTTTAAGATGTAGCGAAATCCTGTTTCTCATTCAAGCTTTACTCCTTAGATTGAGTGTGTGCTGATGATTTTTTATCTGAACCAATATTGATGCAAAATGGTGGTTTTATAACCCACTACATTTATAATTGGTATTCTGCCATTATCAGTTCAGTTCAGTCGCTCAGTCATGTCCAACTCTTTGTGACCCCATGAATTGCAGCATGCCAAGCCTCCCTGTCCATCACCAACTCCCAGAGTTTACTCAAACTCATGTCCATTGAGTTGGTGATGCCATCCAGCCATCTCATCCTCTGTCGTCTCCTTCTCCTCCTGCCCCTAATCCCTTCCAGCATCAGGGTCTTTTCCAGTGAGTAAACTGTTCGCATGAGGTGGCCAAAGTATTGGAGTTTCAGCTTCAACATCAGTCCTTCCAGTGAACGCCCAGGACTCATCTCCTTTAGGATGGACTGGTTGGATCTCCTTGTAGTCCAAGGGATTCTCAAGAGTCTTCTCCAATACCACAGTTCAAAAGCATCAATTCTTCAGTGCTCAGCTTTCTTCACAGTCCACCTCTCACATCCCTACATGACCACTGGAAAAACCATAGCCTTGACTAGACAAACCTTTGTTGGCAAAGGTCTGCTTTTGAATATGCTGTCTAGATTGGACATAACTTTCCTTCCAAGGAGTAAGCATCTTTTAATTTCATGGCTGCAGTCACTATGTGCAGTGATTTTGGAGCCCAAAAAATAAAGTCTGACACTGTTTCCACTGTTTCCCCATCTATTTCCTGTGAATTGATGGAACCATGATCTTAGTTTTCTGAATGTTGAGCTTTAAGCCATTATGAAGCTCACTCAGTTGTGTCTGACTCTTTGCAACCCCATGGACTGTAGCCTACCATGCTCCTCCATCCATGGGATTTCCAGGCAAGAATATTGGAGTGGGTTGCCATTTCCTTCTCCAGGAGATCTTCCCAACCCAGGACCGAACCCGGGTCTTCCCCATTGCAGGCAGACGCTTTACCATCTGAGTCACCAGGGAAGCTCATTATTGGGGAGGGTAAGCCATTTAAGCCATTATAGGGGAGAGTATTCCCTCCTTCCATTTCTTTCTTTCATTATTGACCTAATCTATTATCAGTCTTTTTTAAAAAATAAGTTTCTAATAGCTTTATTCTATGATTTTTTAGCCGTGCTGAGAGGCATGTGGAATCTTGGTTCCTAACCAGGGATTGAACGCGTGCCCTCTGCAGTGGAAGTGGAGAGTCTTGACCACTGGACCACCAGGAAGATCCTGGTTATTTGTCTCCTGAATTGCCTTTTCCCCCAGTGGGTTATAGTTCATTACTAACCTTCTTTATTTTGATGTTCCAATCACTGTCTTATTTTTATGACCTTCGTGTCATGCGTGACACATCAGTGTCCCTCTCATTACTAACCTTCTTTATTTTGATGTTCCAATCACTGTCTTATTTTTATGACCTTAAGGTCATCATGGTGCATCCGTGTCCCTCTCTTATGTGCATTTATTTTGCTTTGTGCTCTGCCTTCTTTCTAGTTTCTGTGAGGATTAAACAAATTGAATCTTTCCTCTTTTATGGAATTTAAATTCTTTATTCCATATAAGTGAGCTTTACCTTTTCCGAGTCTGTCAGTCTCTTTTTTTCTTTCTGCTTCTGTTATCACTTGTGAACCTAAGGGATTATTCATCCCTTCCCATCATTGAAGAAAGGTTTAGAAGTCCTGAATTGAAGACTGTGATGCTTGTTTACAAAATCAGTCACCTCTGAAACTTCATTCATATGTCTTTTCTTTTCCTACATTCATGCAATCAGAAGGCGTAGGAATATATTTTGGTTGTTTCAATATACTACATTTTCTTCCATTTTTTTATATTAATGCTTAGAATATTATTATTAAAGCGACATTTATCTTCAGATATGAGGGTTTGTAATATAACTCCCATTTAATGAACATATACTGTGGTGCCCGGAGAAATTTTTTTCAAATGTCTTATCCTACTGCTGTTGTGAAAACATTAAAATTTTAGAGTAGACATCTCAATCCAAGAGTCTGTGTGATATTTTGGAAGTGCCGAATATAGTTTGTATTATTACATGAAGAATCTGAACATGAATTGTCAGTATTTTGCCTCATTTCTTTTGTTTTCAGGGTNTTGTGAAAACATTAAAATTTTAGAGTAGACATCTCAATCCAAGAGTCTGTGTGATATTTTGGAAGTGCCGAATATAGTTTGTATTATTACATGAAGAATCTGAACATGAATTGTCAGTATTTTGCCTCATTTCTTTTGTTTTCAGGGTGATTAAAAACTCGTTTGAAAGAGACAGTGATACTAGGATAGCAGTATCTAGCCAAAAAAAAAAAAAAAAGGACAATTCTTAACAATCTTTTTTTTAGAGAACATTTAAAAATTTTACTCAAGTATTGAACATTTACATTTCTAAAAATGATAGAATTTGTGGTTAAAGAATTTAAGCTTTATGAAATGGTGAGGTTGGGTGACCACAGTCTGGAGTAAACTGATGACTGCCTTAATTTTATTCTCACTAAAATAAAACACACTGAGGAAAGAGATGATAAATGCCTTTTAACAGAGTCTTCAATATACACACTATTGTATATAAAATATTATATAAAATAGATAACTAATAAGGACTTACTGTATAGTATAGGGAACTCTACTGAATACTCTCTAATGGTCAATATGGGAAAAGAATCTGAAAAAGATGAATATATGTATAGCTGATTCACTTTGCTAACACAGATAGTAAATCAACTATACACCAGTAAAAATTTTAAAAAACCAAGTCTTGGATTATTTTTTCTATATATTTAGATATAATTTATAAGCACTTATCTTTAAGTCAATTAAATATAGTTCAGCCAGTCAAAGTACCATCACACATACATACAAATAATAAAACATTGTCCCACAAACAGAAGGTCAAAAGTATAGCCCAAAGATTCCACTTCTATTCCCAGAGAAAGGCTTCCATGTAGATTGAGAGCAGATGCAGGGCTGGCACTCAGGGAACCCAGAGTGGCTCAGTTCCTCCAAGGGAGTAAGCCCAGAGTGGAGTGGAGAGAATTTCCAATCTTTTCATTCCTGTGACAAAACAAATTATAGCTGAAGAGTTGTGTGTGCCGCCATACAAAGTTCCAAAGTCCCAAAACGGCCTCAATACAGTTTGGTGGTTCCCGAAGTTACTGGCTGCTGACCTTCTTTCTCGAGTCTTAGATTATTAATAGTCCATTCTATACAGTTCATTCTACCTCCCACCCCTAGTAGTTTTTCAGAACCTACTTCCCAGCTGTAGAGGTGCTGGTTAATGTTTTGCACTATTGCAGGTACTTAATGTAGGGAAATATTTTTTTTTTCCTCTTATGTCCATGCAAACATTTAAAAATTAAAAAAAATATATTGTTTGAAACTTCTGTGTTCTCAATTTTTCTCAGAGAATACTGTAATTTGGATTCTTAGAATTCCTTATTTCACCCATTTAAGCAGAGATAAATAGATATTTCTCAAACCTTTTCTGCAGGGTTTTATATAACTCTCGGCATGAGGTGGGCTTGTAATAACACCTGGTTAGTACTCTATGGGAAAATTGAGACTGATTAGTAACTTACCAAACATCATATAACTGGTTATCTTGAACTAATAACAAAAATACCTCTTAAATTGCCTGACCATACTGACTGTGTTGTATAGTAGTGAAAAGTACAGACTTTTGAAGGAGACCTGAGTTTGAATCTCTGGTTACCCATTTACTGAAAAAGTTGTCAGGTTGCATGGCACATCTTGAAGAGTCAGCATTAGCCATTATGCCAAAATATATGCAAGGAACCCTTGTTATTTACATTCTTGCTCTTTCACTCTTTTTTTAGATATAAGAATGTAGCTCTATAGCTCAGTTTATTTAACTAATAATCCTAAATTTGAATCAGGTGCTCTGAATTCTAATTTTTGATGGAGATTATTAAAGATGATTTAGGGATAGAATGAAATAATATATAAGAAATTTATAAATTGTATCAGTATAAAAACATGAAGTGTTAATTTATCTTAATTTTTTTGCACTGTAAAGCTGTTCATTCTCATATAAAATTTGGATAACATAGTTGGATAACTTTCTCTTTGAAAGTAGGCCTTTAACTTATGTGCACGACAGTGTTTTTCATGGCAAATGTTTAATTCCAGGCTGACTTCAGAAAGATTAAAAAAATATCAGAAAGTATCATGAGAGAACATAATACTTATTGAATGTAAGAGGGTATTATTTATTAATGTTGAGAGTTCATTGGACTTAAAACATATATAGAAGAGTCAGGTTCTAAAGCTACACTTATTTTCTTGAGAGCAGTTATAGTTTGTATATACTGAGATCTTGAATCTCCAGCCTTACTATTTGTAGACTAATGGTATATCTGGACTGATTCTATTCCTTCTTGCAGAGATCAGATAGTACCAGGAGAAGCAGAGGTGCCAAGAACAGAGTGTGCAGGTCTGGAGGTGATCCTGGGGTCCCTGTACATTTTGGCCCATCAAGTAAGGCCAGCTGTTCATTTGTTTCCTGTCTAGGTTTGGAATTCACCCAGTTGCAGGCCGGATGCCTGGTCAGCTTAATGTGCTGCTGGCTGAGGCTGGGGTGCCATATGATATTGTGTTGGAAATGGACGAGATCAATCATGATTTCCCAGGTAAGTGATGGGGTACTGTTGAAATTCAAGTGTTCTTAATATGAATAGAGCAATGCCAGTCTGAGGATATAAATTGTGGGATTACTGCAGACTTGCTCCCAGAGAAAGAGTAACCTGCTCCTAGTAAGTAAGCAGTTGAAATTAAGTCAACGAAAGATGATACTGAAAAATAGTGAGACAGGATCTGGGAGCACCATGAGTAGTTATCTCGTTGCAAGGAGATCTGAAGGACGGCGGAAATCTTGGGGGACAGTGTAGTGGAGTGGAGTGCCTTGCAGAGGCTTTAGGAACAGACCTGGTTTTGGAATCCAGGTCCTGAATCTGGTTTGCTTGTGCCCTTGAACTTGGTGCTCAACTTCAGGCTTCTCATTTATAAAATTGTTTCCACTGATGACTTAAAATCTGATTCTTGCCAGTGTCTTGAGATTTTTCTGGTTTTCAGTTGCACCAATTCATGGTCAGTTAGTACTTTCCTGTTTTCTTTGAAGTACTGGGACTTCACAAATAAGGGGCTGGACTTGGTGGCTTTCACTGGCTAGATGTGGAATGCTAATGCCATTTGACCCAAAATCATGTTTGTTAAAATTAAACCAGTTCCCTCTGGCAAGTATCCACTGTAAACTTAAAAAAATACTGTTTATTAGAGAAAAATAATGAAATTATGTGTATGTCTAGATTCACATGGCATTTTTGGCACAGTTCTAAGGTAATTTAAATTACCGTTCTTAAAGAGGGAATTTAGGCCATTTTAATTTTATGTCCTCTTTTTAGATTTCACAGTTGCTAAATTATGTGTGAAACTTGGCAGTTCCAGGAATTATGGACACAGCTTTAATATAGTACAGACTCTCAGACCATGTTCTTTTAGATGTCAGATTGCATATTAAGTGGTCATTTTGAAAGTTGAAAATGGAATGCATATCTTTAATATTACTGGCAAGATCATTTTGAGACAATAGCTGTAAAGTCAGATTGGGCTTTCCTGGTGGCTCAGTGGTAAAGAGTCCAACTGCAATGCATGAGATGCAGGTTCTATTCCTGTGTTAGGAAGATGCCCTAGAGAAGGAAGTGGCATCTTGCTCCAGTATTCTTGCCTGGAAAACCCATGGACAGAGGAGCCTGGCGGGCTACAGTCTGTGGGGTCGCAGAGTCAGGCACAACTTAGCAACAGGACAAAAGCAACAACAAAAGTCAGATTGGGTAAATCTATGGAGGGGAGGGGAAGCATAGTAATACAAGCTGCAGTCACGGTGCTCAGGTTCAGATTCAGGACCTATTGCTTTTAAGCTGTATGATGCTGGCTAAGTTACTTAACCTCTCTGATAAAGCTCATTGTACAGTGCTTGGCACAAGTGTCGTCCTATAGATAGCTATTAGCTTATTATAACAACTATTATATTGCTTTTAAAAAGTCAGATCACCATCATTTGCCTGAAGTGACCACTGTGATATTCTTATTTTCTTTTGTAGACACTGATTTGGTCCTTGTAATTGGAGCTAATGACACTGTTAATTCAGCGGCTCAAGAAGACCCCAACTCCATCATTGCAGGCATGCCAGTCCTTGAAGTCTGGAAATCAAAGCAGGTAAAGTTTCAGACTTGCATTTCATTCTAAGAATTAAAGGTCTCTTAAGATATGCACACAGAACTTTTCATTGGTCACTTGATGAGAAATGATGATGCCTTTTAGAAGGCTCAGGAGTTAAGAGGAGATTTAGGGTCCAACTCTCTAGATCCAGCTTCTGTCTCTTCTGTGGTCACCAGAAAAACTGAGTGAATGCCCTGAAGGCCTCCTCAGTTAGAACTGCTGCTGCTAAGTCGCTTCAGTCGTGTCCGACTCTGTGCGACCCCAAAGATGGCAGCCCACCAGGCTCTTCCATCCGTGGGATTTGCCAGGCAAGAGTACTGGAGTGGGGTGCCATTGCCTTCTCCACAATTAGAACTAGAGGAGATTATATGGGTGGATTAACGCAATCTGTAACCACAACTGAAAAAGGAGCTATGAGCTTTGGGGATGAGGCTGGCTGAATTCCAGACCGAGTCCAGTGAAGCAGATGGCTTCCCTCTGGGACAGTGAGTTAATATCATCACCTTCACATATGAAGATGAGCACATTTTTTTCATTTAATTTTTTTGAAAGGGTTGGGCTTCCTTTGTCACTCAGCTGGTAAAGAATCTGCCTGTAATATGGGAGACCTGGGTTCGATCCCTGGGTTGGGAATATCCCCAGGAGAAGGGAAAGGCTACCCACTCCAGAATTCTGGCCTGGAGAATTCCATGGACTGTATAGTCTATGGGGTTACAAAGAGTCGGGCCTGACTGACTAACTTTCACTTCACTTGTATGTTATGGAGTGTCCAGAAGAAAGGTAATTTAGAAATCCAAACAGTAACATTGCATATGGAAGCAAGCCCTGCTCACAGCACATTACTTCTGAAAAGGCTAACTGCTAGATTGTAGGGAAATCTAGCCCTTATAATTTTGCTCTGTCCCAACTGTGGGCAACTCTTTTCACCACTCTCAACTCATATCTGGATTTAAGAATCATTATGACATATATATTTCCCTTTAATTTGTCTCTCTTTATTGTAAAAATGTGTTTTGAATATAGTATCTGTGGTGGGTGAGTAGATGGGACATGCACTTGTTCATATGTATTTAAACAATTACTGCATCAATCATCAGTATTTTGAGAGTTTGCACAGTACCTTACTGTATTAATGGTATAGGGGACATGAATACGTTTGCTCTGCTTCCATTTTTGAATAGCCTCTGTGTCCTAGAAGAATGTAGAAAGGCTTTTTATTTCTTGAAGAATTAACTTGATATTCAACAGGATAGCGACATCTACAATCTGTGAAATTGTAAATGTCTAGAACACATCTTTGGCACCCCACTCCAGTACTCTTGCCTGGAAAATCCCATGGATGGAGGAGCCTGGTGGGCTGCAGTCCATGGGGTCGCTAAGGGTCGGACATGACTTCACTTTCACTTTCATGCATTGGAGAAGGAAATGGCAACCCACTCCAGTGTTCTTGCCTGGAGAGTCCCAGGGACGGGGGAGCCTGGTGGGCTGCCGTCTATGGGGTTTCACAGAGTCGGACACGACTGAAGTGACTTAGCAGCAGCAGCAGCAGAACACAGCAGTGTTAGAGAAAGACTTCAGTTCAGTTCAGTTCAGTCGCTCAGTCGTGTCCGACTCTTGGTGACCCCGTGAATCGCAGCACGTCAGGCCTCCCTGTCTATTACCAACTCCGGGAATTCACTCAGACTTATGCCCATCGATTCAGTGATGCCGTCCAGCCATCTCATCCTCTGTCGAAAGACTTACCTCTTCATTTTTCTTTGTGGAAGCATTCTGTTAGTCATTAGCTCTGTTCTGGGGCACACTGGATTACTCTTTGGGCTCTTGTCTTACATCTTTCTTGTCCACTATTCTTTACTTTAAATCAATGGGCTAAGAATCATACCATTTTCCCACTCAACTACTTTTATCTTAGGATTGGTAGTAAAAATTTATGCACCAAAATTGTTGTCTTTAGCCCATTCAGAGAAAGATGGTTATTATTTTTTTTTTATTGGAAAATGTTATACATTGTCTTTATAGACAAAAACACTGGGGGGAAAATCACTTATCACTCAGAGACACACTGTTGTTAACAGGACCTTTTTTCTAGTGGATGTAAGAGTATGGGCATATTTGAAGAATTCAAGTTAATCCAAAGTAAACATGCAGGTTCAGGATGGGGAACACGTGTATACCTGTGGTGGATTCATGTTGATGTATGGCAAAACCAAGACAATAGTGTAAAGTAATTAACCTCCAATTAAAATAAATTTATATTTAAAAAAATAAAAAAAATAAAAATACTCCTTGTGTACTTTTAAAAGACTTTGTAGTAAAGAGTCAGTAGTGGTACATGCTTTGTTCAAAGTTAGGGCAGGACAAAGTTTGTGTGTCTGACATGTCCTGGCCAGGTCTGTTAAATATACTCTCTCACCTAATCTTTGGTTCTTAGGTCATTGTTATGAAGAGGTCCCTAGGTGTTGGCTATGCTGCAGTGGACAATCCAATCTTCTACAAACCTAACACAGCCATGCTTCTAGGCGATGCCAAGAAGACGTGTGATGCTCTGCAGGCGAAAGTTAGAGAAGCCTACCAGAAGTAAAATATAAAGATCAAACCACCTTTTCACTTGTGGGAACAGGCAAATAAATTATTAACATATACAGCTGATACACATCTGTAGCAAAACTCTTAGAAGAAAAGGAAGACTCTGAAGAAACAAAACAAATAAACGGAAAATTTTCAAGAGCTGCGATCCATCGATTTTAAAAAAGGATTCATAATTCTAAATGTCTTTCTGTGCAAATTTTTTTGTTATGAATTCCAAAAGTATTTTACAAAAGGAGAAAAAACAGTCTCATTTTAGGTATAATTCATTCAGATTTTCCTCAATAATCAACAATATTTTAAGAAATTAAGTCTATGATTTTTGGGACTTACATTTTACATGGATTTGAAAAACTCTGACACAGTGTAAACATTACAGCCACCTGCATTTATGTTTTTTCACCGAATGTGACTAATTTGAAACTTTTATCAACTCTTGAGCTGTCTTCTTAACCATTTAACCATAATCTGAATTAAGCATATCAAATTGGTTTCAGTTTTTCAAACTGTACTTTAAAGTCTGTATTTCAAGGGTATATTTTCTCACTTCTATTTTAATACATTAAAGGACTAGATAATCTTTCAGAGATGCTGGAAGCAAAAATCATTTGCTTTGTATGTTTCATTAGAACACCAATGAAACATGTAACTTGAAATCAGTATTAGCTGTATTTTTTAAACCCCATTTCCAATTGGAGATCTCTTTTAATTTCAGTTTATATGTGTAGTACTGTATTAAGTGCACTTGAATGAAATTCTACTATTTGCCTAATAAAATGAGTTCATCATGTTTGCAGAGTGATGTAGCAGTTGTCTCTGGTGACAAAAGGCTAACATCAAATAATTCTGCCTGTCGTTAACATCCGAGGAAGGAATTGCTATCATGAAATAGATGAGATTAACTTGTCTTACCTGTTTGGAAGAATGACTGTTCTCTTAAATCATTGTGTATTTTGAGGTGTTATGCAAATGATAACGTTTAAGAGAAATGGTGGCATTTTTCTAGCTACCTCTTTGTTTAAGCACCAGTAAAGATTCTGCTTTTTTAGCACCAGTAAAGATTGTCCTTTTGCAGTAAAAGTGTAATTTTCTTTGTGTCTTTGTTAGTGTGCCAAAAGTTCTATATAGGTTGAATGTGTGGCGAGTATTCGGAAACTTATTTCTCTGCATAACTAATGTGGCATGAAGTTGCTTCCTTTCTCCTTGTTTTCGGCTGTGCTGGGTCTTCACTGCTGCGTGGGCTTTGCTCTAGCCGTGGAGGGTGGTGGCTGCTCTCCAGCTGTGATGTACAGCCTTCCCACTGTGGTGGCTTCTCTTGTTGCGCTGACCATGGGCTCTAGGATACCCAGGCTTCAGCAGGCTTCTGTATCATGTGGGCTCAGTAGTTGCAGCTCCCGGGCTCCAGAGCACAGGCTCAACAGTTGTACCACACAGGCTTAGTTACTCCACAGCGTGTGGGATCCTCCCGGACCAGGGATCAAACCCGTGTCTCCTGCATTTTTACCATTGAGCCACTAGGGAAGTCCCAGCATTGTTTCTTGAGACAGTTATTAACGTGTAAACACTATCTGTAAATCATAAAAAGAAATAACTGGTGTGAAATTTTTTACTATAATGCTCATGTTTATTGAATTTACAACTCATAGTATTTGTTGGTTTGGTCATCAGTTTCTGTTTTGCTGTGCCTGAGATTAAGATCTGCATGTGTGTGCATGTGTTTAAATCAGGAAAGACTCCTTTTTAATTTTTAAGTGGTAAATGCAGTTTGTTAATGGATCTCAGATTATTTGTAACTTCATGAGTGATTTATACCAAGAAAGTTCTGTTTGAAGAAAGTAAACAGTATCTTGATTCATTCCATTTCCTTTTCTCAAAGTAGTTGTAGGTATATCTGGGTTTTTTTCCTGGGGGCGGAGGGGGATAGATAATTTCTTCATTCTATTTAAACTAAAATAATTATACTTGGATTTATTGTTTCCATCATTTATAGCAAATATTTTTCTATATTTTAAAGATTTAGGATGATCTCATTTCTTTGATACTTGCTAATCATTCAGTTGTGTTAATTGAAAATTCATATTCTGGTTGATTTTATTTTACTTTATTGTTTAAGGGGTTTTTGAATACATATATATATATATATATATATGTAATTCCTTAAAGTAATACTCTAAAAGATTATTGATCTTGGATCATTATTACAGTGAGGTCTAAGATCAACAAAATAATTTTCATTCCTCTTATTTTACTATTCCTCCCTTTCTGATAAGTCATACGACTGGTAAATATGACTTATTTTTTTCCCTATTGATCTATTGTTCAGCGTGTCTTTTTGATATTCAACTAGAAATAATTTTAAAAAATCCATTATATTCTACAATCTGTTACAAAAAAAAAAAAAAGAAGCAGTGAAGTGGTAATGTTGACTGACTTGTGTTTTTAGTCTTATTAACCATCCTTTAATTTTCTTACGTTTGTCTCAATTTGGGAGTTTGTGTTTAAGTTACTAATGTAGCTAAAGCATATTATATAAGTAAATATACATTTTTTATATATTCTATCTGTATATCTATTTATCTAACTTTGAACAGTTTCCTAGTACATAAATCTTTTTATCATTTTATATACTCTTCTTTCTATGGTTGGAATAGAGAGATTAAGAGAGGGGATTGATCTCTTCAGTAGACTTTCAGTTTTCTGAGCCAGAGGATGGATATCAGTTAAGTATTTGGTAATGGATCTGGAAGGTGGGCCTTGCTCTTTCTGAGTCCATTTAAGTCATGACCCTAATTTTTAGATTTTACTCTTTTCTTATCCAACACAAATATGGGCTATATTATGTTATTATGTATCAGTCAGCTTTAGGGTTTAGTTCAATTTATCTGGTCCCAAAGCCTTACTTTGTATAATAACTTATAACCCGTATGTTTATATGACTTAGAGGCAAATTTTCTAGTCCCCAAAGGCATAAGTCTTGTGAATAAAAGCATTGTAGCACTGGAAAGTTGGACAGCTCTTTTGTGTAGATAGGGGAGAATAGTTCAGATAGCTAATTTATAGCTCTTGCCAGTTTTTGAAAGTCTTTGCCAACAAATAGTACTGGGGCAGAATGGTTAAAAAGAAAAAAAACCCAAACTCCAAACTTTACTCCAGTGGCGCTAACTTGCATAACCCGGTTGCTCTTTAGCTTCTCAAGGGAAAGAAGAATTAGGTTAAGTAACAAAGAGAAAAAAAGAAAAAACTTTTCTAAGTGAAACTTTTAAAGTGTTGATTTACTAAGGCAGCAGAAATAGTAACATTTGAATTGCAAAACACTCAAGATTGCTGTTCTTAAACTCTTTATCTCTTATTAGATATTTTATGTAATGAGCTGAGGAATTGAACTATTTTTTTTTACTATAATACTTAAGTAATTACAGATATTTAACATGGTATATACTGTAATTGTGGATGGAAATCTTTTGGATGCTGGTAAAATAGTGATATAGATGATAAAGTAATTAGAGTGACCAATATTTAAAGCTGTTACATATAATGATTAAGATAGTGGTAGAAAAAAAGAGTTAGATCATAGTAGATAATTCATTTGGGGAAAAAGTGGAAAACCATATTGGATAGATAGAGAAAGGCCAGTTTATGGAGAAATTTAAAAGTGAGGTGTATTACATCTCAGTCATGTTGATTGTCAAAGCATAAGACTGCCTTATCAATATGAATTATTTGTACTTCATATTTTTGCCAAAGATTATAACCTTGAACTCTTTCCAAAAGCCTATTTGTGAAAATTAATACCAATGGAAAGATTGCTTAAAGGCTATGGAGTCCAGTTTGCCCCTTGATATTGCAAATTTCAAAGACCAAACCAGATCTTCTGAGAACTGGGTGCTTGGGCTGCATTGTCTGGGTTATTGTGAGTAACAAAATCATGAAGATGCTGGAATGGAGAGGGTGCCTGTGAGATGGGGTGATGTGTGTGGGAGAGTCCAAGTGGCAGCAATGGAATGTCAGGGATTAGAAGTTGTTGTCATGGATTTTGAGAAGGATTGAGAAGGGGATGTGCATTTGGGGTATGCAGGTAACACCTGGAGTGATGGTGGCTAGTTCCTTCCCACCACAATGGAGAGAAGGGAAAAGGGAAGTGAGAACTCAGCCAAGGGATCAAGTTCAGTTCAGTTCAGTTGCTCAGTCATGTCCAATTCTTTGTGACCCCATGGACTGCAGCACACCAGGCCTCCCTGTCCATCACCAACTCCTGGAGTTTACTCAGACTCATGTCTGTCGAGTTGGTGATGCCATCCAACCATCTCATCCTCTGTCGTCCCCTTCTCCTGCCTTCAATCTTTCCCAGCACCAGGGTCTTTTCAAATGAGTCAGTTCTTCGCATCAGGTGGCCAAAGTATTAGAGTTTCAGTTTCAACATCAGTCCTTCCAATGAATATTCAGGACTGACCACCTTTAGGATAGACTGGTTGGATGATCTTGCAGTCCAAGGGACTCTCAAGAGTCTTCACCACCACAGTTCAAAAGCATCAATTCTTTGGTGCCCAGCTTTCTTTATAGTCCAACTCTCACATGCATACATGACTATTTGAAAAACCATAGCCTTGACTAGATGGACTTTTGTTGGCAAAGTAATGTCTCTGCTTTTTAATATGCCATCTAGGTTGGTCATAATTTTTCTTCTAAGGAGTAAGCGTCTTTTCATTTCATGGCTGCAGTCACCATCTGCAGTGATTTTGGAGCCCCCCAAAATAAAGTCTGCCACTATTTCCACTGTTTCTCCATCTATTTGTGTGAAGTGATGGGGCTGGATGCCATGATCCATGGCAATGAATGTTGAGCTTTAAGCCAACTTTTTCACTCTCCTCTTTCACTTTCATCAAGAGGCTTTTTAGTTCCTCTTCACTTTCTGCCATAAGGGTGGTGTCATCTGCATATCTGAGGTTATTGATATTTCTCCCGGCAATCTTGATTCCAGCTTGTGTTTCTTCCAGTCCAGCGTTTCTCATGATGTACTCTGCATAGAAGTTAAATAAGCAGGGTGACAATATACAGCCTTGACGTACTCCTTTTCCTATTTGGAACCAGTCTGTTGTTCCATGTCCAGTTCTAACTGTTGCTTCCTGACCTGCATACAGATTTCTCAAGAGGCAGGTCAGGTGGTCTGGTATTCCCATCTCTTTCAGAATTTTCCACAGTTTATTGTGATCCACACAGTCAAAGGCTTTGGCATAGTCAATAAAGCAGAAATAGATGTTTTTCTGGAACTCTCTTGCTTTTTCCATGATCCAGCGGATGTTGGCAATTTGATCTCTGGTTCCTCTGCCTTTTCTAAAACCAGCTTGAACATCTGGAAGTTCACAGTTCACATATTGCTGAAGCCTGGCTTGCAGAATTTTCAGCATTACTTTACTAGTGTGTGAGATGAGTGCAATTGTGCGGTAGTTTGAGCATTCTTTGGCATTGCCTTTCTTTGGGATTGGAATGAAAACTGACCTTTTCCAGTCCTGTGGCCACTGCTGAGTTTTCCAAATTTGCTGACATATTGAGTGCAGCACTTTCACAGTATCATCTTTCAGGATTTGAAACAGCTCAACTAGAATTCCATCACCTCCACTAGCTTTGCTCATAGTGGTGCTTCCTAAGGCCCACTTGACTTCACATGTTTGACTCTAGGTTAGTGATCACACCATCATGATTATCTGGGTCATGAAGATCCTCTTTGTACAGTTCTTTGTCGGAGTCCAGACCCAGTGGAACCAGGGTGATTCAAAGGAGAGACAGATAGGAGAGGGAAAAACTTATTTATACATATAAATATAAAAGAGATTAAGAAGAAATAGTGTAGTAGGAAAATTAAGTGGAGAAAGGATCCTGAATAACTTGGCTTATGGGGAAGACCAATAAAATCTCAGGACAAGAGATCTGCACTATCTATGTTGGGCCACCAGAGCCCACTTGAATATCAAAGGGTGCCCTGCCTTAGGCTCCCTTTTGCGTGGGTCTTATAAGCCAGGACAAGTAAGTAGACTTGGTGAGCCACCCAACTCCAGATGGGAATTCAGCCTGAAATTAGAGTAAAGAGGAGAGGCAGAAAAAGAGAGAGAGAGAGAGAAACGGGGGGAGCCAGACTCCCAAGAAATTAGACCGAGAGACAAGTCTGAGAAACTGGTCCATCTTTTATTGTTCAGAAGGCCTTTTATACTTTTGATAAAACATGGAGATCAATGGGTAACACAAAGTTATGCANAGGTGGTCTGGTATTCCCATCTCTTTCAGAATTTTCCACAGTTTATTGTGATCCACACAGTCAAAGGCTTTGGCATAGTCAATAAAGCAGAAATAGATGTTTTTCTGGAACTCTCTTGCTTTTTCCATGATCCAGTGGGTGTTGGCAGTTTGATCTCTGGTTCCTCTGCCTTTTCCAAAACCAGCTTGAACATCTGGAAGTTCACGGTTCATGTACTGCTGAAGCCTGGCTTGGAGAATTTTGAGCATTACTTTACTAGCGTGTGAGATGAGTGCAGCTGTATGGTAGTCTGAGCATTCTTTGGCATTGCCTTTCTTTGGGATTGGAATGAAAACTGACCTTTTCCAGTCCTGTGGCCACTGCTGAGTTTTCCAAATTTGCTGACATATTGAGTGCAGCACTTTCACAGCATCATCTTTCAGGATTTGAAACAGCTCAACTGGAATTCCATCACGTCCACTAGCTTTGTTCGTAGTGATGCTTCCTAAGGCCCACTTGATTTCCTGTTCCAGAATGTCTGACTCTAGGTGAGTGATCACACCATCATGATTATCTGGGTCGTGAAGATCTTTTTTGTATATTTCTTCCGTGTATTCTTGCCACCTCTTCTTAATGTCTTCCTCTTCTGATAAGTCCATACTATTTCTGTCCTTTATTGAGCCTATCTTTACATGAAATGTTCCCTTGGTATCTCTAATTTTCTTGAAGAGCTCTCTAGTCTTTCCCACTCTATTGTTTTCCTCTTATTTCTTTGCAAAGATCACTGAGGAAGACTTTTTTAAATCTCTCCTTGCTATTCTTTGGAACTCTGCATTCAAGTGGGTTTATCTTTCCTTTCTCATTTGCCTTTTGTTTCTCTTCTTTTCATAGCTCTTTGTAAGGCCTCCTCAGACAGCCATTTTGCTTTTTTTTGCATTTCTTTTTCTTGGGAATGGTCTTGATCCCTGTCTCCTGTACAGTGTCACGAATCTCTGTCCATAGTTTATCAGGCAGTCGGTCTATCAAATCTAGTCCCTTAAATCTATTTCTCATTTACACTGTATAATCATAAGGAGTTTGATTTAGGTCATACCTGAATGGTCTAGTGGTTTTCCCTACTTTCTCAATTTAAGTCTGAACTTGGCAATAAGGAGTTCATGATCTGAGCCACAGTCAGCTCCTGGTCTTGTTTTTCTGACTGTATAGAACTTCTTCATCTTTGGCTGCAAAGAATAAATCAATCTGATTTTGGTGTTGACCAGAAGGAAATGGCAACCCACTCCAGTGTTCTTGCCTGGAGAATCCCAGGGACGGTGGAGCCTGGTGGGCTGCCGCCTATGGGGTTGCACAGAGTCAGACGCGACTGAAGCGACTTAGCAGCATTTTTGACCAAGGGATCAAGAGTGCTCCTATTTCCTCTGGTGTAAAGATGGAATAGGAGGATCTCATAAGTTTTTCTCATTCTCCTTCCTGTGGCATTTGGGAAAATGAAAAACAGCAGCCATGTGATCTGATGTAGGGGATAGTAAAAACCCATGGAATGAATCATTTATGAATTGAAATAAGGCCAATTTTCCCCACCCTACTACTTTGTTTTTGGTTTACAATAGAAAAAGCAGCACTGGGAAACTTCGACAACAAGGTGTAGGACTAGATTTAGCCTGTGGATTTTGATTTAAACCAGTCCTTTCTAGGAACTGATTTTCCAAATGCCAGTGGGTTGCTATCAGTCAGCCTTGGTTTTTTTCTTCCTTCTTTCCCCCAGTTAGAGAGTGCACTTTCTGAAGAAGTACAATACAGTGGCTAAACCAGTGTCTTGTGCTGGTTAATTCTATTCAGACCATGCGATTCCAGTCCTCGCTGCACACACACGGTTAGAACTGAAATGTTACATCGAAATCTCTCCAGAGAAATGCGAGAAAGTGTGACTAAACAAATAACTCCTTTGTATTATGTCTGCTGGGGAGGTGGTTTCTTTCCCCAGAGGGATGACACAGTGTCATGACTTTAGAATGTTTTGTCACCACTCTTCCAAGTTTACTGGAACATTATGCTTCAGAAGTCACGCCTTCTAGAAGGCCTTTTAAAACTTTCAGGGCTTTACTGATTCATGGAAAATTTTGTTCTTGAAAATTATAGCTAGCTCTGTGGTTTTGTCCCACTGGGATATATATGGGCATGACGACTTAGGCGTACTTCAGGTCCACACCCTTGTGTCTGACTGGGGATAACTGCTTCATTAGTGTTGGGTGTAATTCTAGTAACTTGGAAACATGGATAAAGATTGGAATCATTATTGTAAATGAGACCATAGCAAAAAATTTTATGAGCTTACTGTATGCACAAGAATTTGAGTACCAAACTGGCTCTGGTCTTTGCTATTGTGCCTCTCGGGCTTCCCAGGTGGTGCTAGTGGTAAAGAAACCTCCTGCCAATGCGGGGGATGCAGGAGCCATGGGTTTGATCCCTGGATTGGGAAGATTCCCTGGAGCTGGAAATGGCAACCCGCTCCAGTATTCTCGCCTGGAAAATTCTATTGACATAGGAACCGGGAGTGCTATAGTCCATGGGATCACAAAGAGGTGGGCCTGACCAAGCACATGCACACCCTCACTCATGCACACAAACACAGAGTGCATCTCACCCCAAATACCGTGTGTGTAAGTGGCGCCAAAGGTGGATTTAAACGATGAACCTGGTTAAACAGTTTTTAGTGGTGTGACTATAAAAGATGTTACTGTTTTCTACATAATGAATCACTTTGGTCATGCCTCATTTTTGGAGTGTATCGCTTTTCAGTACATTAAGCACAAAGCCATTTTAATAAATATTTTACCGGGCAGGACAGAAGGAGGGCAGTTTATCTTATACACTATTTAATTATTAAAGATACAGTTAAAATCTCAGCCAGAAGAAGCCAACTTCTTACAGGAAGAAATGTGAAACAACTGCCTGCTATCTTTATACAGCATTGCATAAGTTGCTGGTTATCCAGTCAGGGTTTGTCCTGCCGCTCATTCTCTCTCTTTGCCTCACACACAAACACCTAAGTCCCGAGGATGCTTCCTGCTCAGGAGCAGGATAAAGGAACTTTTGGAGCAGGTGCTTTAGTTTTCCGGGCTTTGCTTTCCATGATCACACCTGCTGAAACTCCTTGCCTGCTTTGGCCTCTGACACCTTTCCACCTGACAACCAGTCAGGCCAAAGCTTTTTGCTGTGAATTTTTGTCTCCTAGGTCAAAAACTTGAGATGTGCCAAAACGTGACTATTTCTCTATGAATGAACTGAATCCCTCAGATCTCCCATTTTTGCTGGAATTGGAAACTTGACCCTTAATTCAGGGCATTTCCTCCTCCTACCCCTGGGGGCACTCCTTCCTTCTTAGGCAAGGTGGGTTGGAGGCAAGGTAAATTACGTAACCTCAAAGTTTGAGAAGGATGAGTCAGATCCTTGGTCTTCATCTGTCCAGTCTGGAATGCTCTGAAATACACATTGTTCTACTTGGTCCTGGTTTCTAACATCTTTGCCGATTGGCATCATCTACTAGATGAAATGAAAGAAGTTACAAGATCATTTAAAGCAATATTGAATGGGGAGGAAGAAACGCACAAGTGAAAGATAAGATAACCTCAGTATATCTCGGCAAATTTCTCCTATTCCTACAATTTATATTTGGGGTGAACCTCTGAAAATAAAATACAATTTATATTTGGGGATAAACTTTTTTCTCCTTTGTGTGAAAATGGAATATTAGTGTTATTCCTACAAAGAATGTAGTAGGTGCCCTATTGTTTAAATAATTTGAAATAGAATTGATCCAAATGCTTCCAGCAAAAGGGTTTTAAGGAGTCATTTAATTCTTCTCCTGTGAATACCTGAATTGCTTCAGAAATCTGTATTATTAAAAATTTAAAGACATGGAGTTGTTTTGGGGAAGATTTTTTCCCTCCCTTCCCTATGTGGAATATAAAGTGCACTATCTCTAATTTCTGTTAGTTTATTAACAGTGCTTTGGTGTTAAATCTATAGTCAAAAGTTTAATAGAAAGATTCATTGATAGCTGGAGCACCTCTGAAACAAAGCAAGGTCAAATCACACCTCCTTTGATAATTATTATCTCTTTTAAGGACACAAATTGTGTTTCTAGCCCAACTAACTTTTTTGTACCAATGAAATATTTTTTAATAGTAATTTCTGTGTATATCGTTAACTGTAATTTTCAGCTGGAGAAATTGGAGAATAGGGCATCACAATCTTCCCATAATTTCCCTGTGGCAGGTGGAACAGCAAGAACTTTATCTTCTGCCGTTTAGCTGTATTTTTTCTTAAATCATGAGTGCCTGGTTGTTTGAATAAATGTCATGGTTCCTATTTTATGCATAAGCTTTTTGCTCCTCTGGAATAATATTTCCCCCTATGGAATTGTAGGAAATTGAGCAAAACAAAGAAGACATTAAATCATAAGATATTAAATCATGGCTATTTAAAACTGCCTTGATTTAGTATTTTCATGCTACCATTTGCAATAGACTACAAGATAGAACATGGGGCAATAGGGAAGTGCTTAGCATAAAGGATGTTCCTGAAGTACCTGGGATGAGAGGAGCTTGCCAAAGTGGAACAGAGGCTGAGAAGAGTACAGTGGCCACTGCTGAGCATAGGAGACCACTCACTCACATGATAGGGGGAGGAAACCCCCCTGCGAAGAGAGAGACCCAAGGAGCATTTCATGAGATAAGAGAAAGTCAACTAACAGTGGTTCTTGTAGATTCCAAATACGGAGGCAGGAGATGTCAAAGGAGAGAAGAATCAGAGAGCTCATTGGCGTGAGGTTTTTGAAAGGGATGGTGGAGTAAGAAGTTGCAATTCAAAGTAAAAGACACCATAAAATGGGCTAATGATAGGAGTAATGACATTTTCTAGATTATAAGATGATGTGAGAAATTGCTTGTTTTTGAAATGTCCTGAATTCTGTTTCCTCCAGCATTGACTTAGTTTGGTCTCTTTTGTCTGTAAAATAGGTATTCATGTGGCAATGAAAAGCCTAACCATTTATCATTTATTGTGCACTTTGTGCTATGCCGGGTAACAGATACACATGACACGGTCCCTTGCTGTGAAGTATGAGATGCTTAGAGGAGCATGCTGCTAAGTCACTTCAGTTGTGTCCGACTCTGTGCGACCCCAGAGACGGCAGCCCACCAGGCTCCCCTGTCCCTGGGATTCTCCAGGCAAGAACACTGGAGTGGGGTGCCACTGCCTTCTCCGATAGAGGAGCATAGTTTGGTGTAAATGTAAAATTGAAAGGGTTTGCAAGTTATGGACGGAGCTTAGAGAAGAGAATGACTACTGTTGCCTGAGGAAGAGTGGGAAGTTCTGGGGAGCATTTGCAGAGAAGTATTCTGGAAGATAAATCAGAGATGACTAGGCACACAGGAAGGAACAGGTATTTAAAATGGAGGAGAAAGCATATGAAAATTAACTGGATCAAGAGAATTCAAAGGAAGTAATTCTCTTCAAATGTGGAACACAATATAGCTTTTTAATTAATAGCTATCAATGTTTTATATAAAACTTGTGCTAGAGGACTGTTATCTTCCAGGTTACCATGAGGAAGAGACTTCAGGTCATGATTTGAAATAGTCACTGTTTGTTTTTTTTTTACTCCTTTTCAGTAGTCATTTGTCAGTTTTGATACTGACTTGTCTCCCTTTCCTTATGCTGCTGTCAAGCAAAAGTAAAATAAAAGTAATATTCCTAAGATTTTTCACAATATGTTCCTTACATAAATCATTGAAGGTATGATGATCAAAACATCTCATTTAATGACTGCAGCCATTTTGCCTAACATATTAAAATTAGGTGACACATTTCACCACCTTTTACAAACAAATTGAGTGATAGATTCAATGATTCTTCTAATAAATGATTCATTTTTCTAGAGGACATGATACACCACCAAGGGAGATTTAAAACACTTGTAATATCTATCTGCTTTGTGTCAGAGTGCAGATGTGTGGGGATGATGTTTGAACGTTTGAAGAAAGGTATTTTTAGTGATGCTTTGGTGATAGTATATGCTCATATCCAGAGAAAGACTGACTCCACTTTTAGAAATTCAAAGAGCACTCATTTTTGCATGTGGAGATCAATCTTTCAACAAGTGACATGCAGACAGAGTCTTGATAAATGCCTGTGCACTAGTGTTTCATCTTTTGGAAAGTTCCTACTTGGGAGCCTGTTGCCATGTTATAAAGAAGCTGGGCTGAGTCATGAGGGGCAGCTTGAGAGATGAACCTTGCCAGCATGGCTAACAAACAGATTTCTGTGAAATAACAGAATGTTGTTTGGGGTGATTGTTATACAGCAATGGACGACTGAAACAAGCTATGACAAAGCATTAATAGCAAACTTGACTCCTTCCCCCTGCCCCACCCTTAAACTATGCATTAACTTAGTTCTATTATTTTTTTACCCTTTCCTTAGATTCCTTCTTTTTGTTTCTTTCATGCCTTTTTTATATGAATATGCTTTGTTGCATGAAACACCAATGCCTTCTAAGGCACCAATGCCTTCTAAGTTTGCTTGGGCTGCCATAACAAAGTATCACAGAGTAGATGACTTAAATCATAGAAATCTATTTACTCAAAGTTCTGAAGACTAGAAGTCCAAGATCAAGCAAGGTGTCAGAAATGTTTCCTTTGCAGGCCTCTCTCCTTGGCATGTATATGATTGTCTTCCCCTATTTCTTCACATAGTTTTCCCCCTGTCCATTTTTAGATTCCTTATTTCTTCCTGCTATCTCCACTTCACCTTTCCTGTGGAAGCACGGATTGTCATTTTTCTAGGCAGCGAGAGCTGGGAGACACTTGGAACCCCTGCTTACCCCAGAATATCTTCCTTATCAGTCTGTCCTGGTACTTGAATCTTTAACATTATTTAAATAATGATTTTTTCCCTTAACTAAGAATTTCCATCTCCAATGATGAACATGCAGCTATCCCTGGACACACAGCATTTATTCTCTGTCATTCACCATTGAGTCAGGATTAGNTCAGTCTGTCCTGGTACTTGAATCTTTAACATTATTTAAATAATGATTTTTTCCCTTAACTAAGAATTTCCATCTCCAATGATGAACATGCAGCTATCCCTGGACACACAGCATTTATTCTCTGTCATTCACCATTGAGTCAGGATTAGTTTGTTAGTTTGTTCTCCAAGGAAATGGCTGAGAGGGACTGCTTACTGGCCCTGGCTTGCCAGAGGACCTTGCCCATATGCTTACTTTTGCTTACCCCTGTTTTGCTCCTCCCCTGTTTTGCCATCTAGTTAACTATGACTCTTCTGCCGGCTCTTGAATCCATTAATACTTTCTTTCTTTCTTTTTTTTTTGAAAGCTCTTTTATTTTATTTATTTATTTATTTTGTACTTTATTTTACTTTACAATACTCTATTGGCTTTGCCATACATCGACATGAATCCACCACAGGTGTACACGGGCTCCCAATCCTGAATCCCCCTCCCACCTCCCACCCCACAACGTCTCTCTGGATCATCCCCGTGCACCAGCCCCAAGCATCCTGCATCCTGCATCGAACATAGACCTGCGCCTTATTTATTTTCACTGGAGGCGAATTACTTTACAGTACTGTATTGGTTTTGCCATAATCGACATAAATCCGCCACGGGTGTACACGTGTTCCCCATCCTGAACCCCCCTCCCACCTCCCTCCCCATACTTAGGGAAGTGTTCCTGAACCCCTAATTGCAGGAACAGCCAAGAGAAGCTACCCCACATCTAAGGAAAAGAGCAGTGGCTGGGCTTTGCTGGAGCAGCCGTGAAGAGATACCCCATGTCCAGGTAAGAGAAACCCAAGTAAGATGGTAGGTGCTGAGAGAGGGCATCAGAAGGCAGATGGACTGAAACAACAATCACAGACAACTAGCCAATCTGATCACATGGANGAGGGCATAGCAACCTACTCCAGTATTCTTGCCTAGAGAATGCTACAGATAGAGGAGACTGGCAGGCTACAGTCCATAGGGTCACAAAGAGTCTGACATGACTGAAGGCACTTACATGCACATGCACACACATACAATTAATTATAATTAATTACACACCACAACTATTATAGTATATAGTTAATATATTATACTAAATTATACAATTAGCAATTTGTGGGGTTTTTTTAACAAAGAGTGTCCAAAAGCATGAGAAAGTGTGTTTTGTAGCTTAAAAATGAAACAAATCACCATGAGCAGGACACAGGCAGGATTTGGACTTCAGGTGTAAACACTTCTAGTCACTCAAGGATCTCCAGCTGGGCAGTCATCTTGTATTAATTATCCTCTCCCATTCAAAGGTGATAAAATAATTTGCCAAAATGAGGAGGGATTGAAAGAAACAACAGGCTTACATGCTCATGAAGGTAAAATTGAAATCATAGAGAACCCACCCAGCAAATGAGGAACCAAGAACACTGGCAGTGGAGATATGCAGGAAACTGAAATGCAGATGGGAAATCTTTTAAATGGGAGAAAATACCATGACTCCTTCAAACTCAGGGAAAATCAAAGTGAGGCTAATTAGTGCTCACTAANACCCAGCAAATGAGGAACCAAGAACACTGGCAGTGGAGATATGCAGGAAACTGAAATGCAGATGGGAAATCTTTTAAATGGGAGAAAATACCATGACTCCTTCAAACTCAGGGAAAATCAAAGTGAGGCTAATTAGTGCTCACTAATCAGTAATGGGCCATCATTAGAATTAGCTGAGAAAGGAGCATCTTTAACAGATGCACCTGGAAATAGAACTTAGAACAAATGGATGTGCAGGATACCAAAAGTGATTTGAATTTCTTTTTTTTTAATTTTTAAAATTTTTTTTTACTTTATTTTACTTTACAATACTCTATTGGCTTTGCCATAAACCTCTAGTTAATGGAATCTGTGATTTTGATAGAAAAGATGGCCCTCATTTAAGCAAAAACATTCCAAATCACAAAAGTTCCAATCATTTAGGAAATGGTGAGATATCTCCAATGGAACCACAAAGGACTTTAGATGCCACTCAGCAAGATACTGCCAAAGGTGATCAACTAGAAAAAAAATTTTAATGGACCTATATTGATTTTAGTGGTTCACCATCTGTGAGCCACAAATGTGTCTATACAGCAATTCAGTCGTATTGATTTGCCTACTGAACCTCTCTGCCTTCACATTTGAATTCAGATGTGCCCCAGCAACACCCAAGCATAGATGTCTGACTACATTCTACAACCTCCATTATACAGGGAACCAAAGAATAACCGTTATCCACTCAGGATCAAGAGTGTCCCATTTACCTACTCTGTCATCTGACATTCAGCCTACAAATGTCACAGCAGAATGCAAAACTGTAAAGAGGCCAGCAGAGGATAATGATAGGGAAACCATGACAAGATTTCCAAATAAAGTGGGAGTTACAACTGTTGGAATCAGTAACCCCAACAATGTTGGCTGCAGTGCACCAATGGTTTTCATGCCAGCAGGAGCAGATCTGAGCACTGTAGCTAATGTAGCACACCAGTTCTTCAAGTGCAGAGCCAGCCTAACAGTTCTCAGACTTCTCCATTCAGTGTTTCTAGTCAACATGGAGATCCAGTGAGAAAACCTGGGCACAACTTCATGTGCCTCTGGCAGTCTCATAAAAAGTGGTCTCAGATTCCTTCATTGGTTTTCTACCATGCCGCATCTGAACATGAAGGAAAAGATGTATATCCAGGGCAGGGTCTTTGGGAAGGTTGTGAGCCCTTCCACCAACAGCAGTTTTCTTTCATTACTCACTTACAGGACAAGCACTGTTCAAAGAATGCCCTGCTTGCAGGATAAAACAAAATGATCCAAGACAAGTAGGAAATCAGAAATCTTCTACCAAGAAGCCAGCTGTAGGGGACACAAGCTCAACTTCTAGAGCACAAAAGGCCATGGTGAATCATTCCAGTGATGCCCTTGTGCTACTTAGGAAAGGATCAAGAAACCTTGTCTTTCAAGATTTTACGGATGAAAAAGAGGGACCGATAACTAAACACATGTGACTAATAGCTGTTTTAATATTAAAATAAAATATTGGTAAATATTCAGAATGTGGTCACAGATTGTTCAAAACATGAAAACAACTTATCAGTGCTAGCCATTAGTATCATGAAATCTCCCTCCACCCTTGCCAAATGCCTTTATGAACTTTCGATTTTACAGTTCAGAGTAAATAACAAGAAAAAGACTCAGAAATGCTACAGCGAAAAATAACTCCTCTTCTACAGTGGGACTCAAAGGGGAAGTCGCTCAGTCGTGTCCAACTCTTTGAGACCCCATGGACTGTAGCCCACCATGCTCCTCCATCCACAGGATTCTCAAGTCCAGTGGGACTCAAAGTCAAATATATTTCACACACTGTTACTGAAGAAAGCACCAAGACTTAATGAAACAGAGACCACCGAATGAATTGTTTTATCTCCTCCCATGATGCTCAGGGGAAACATCATATTCTGATCTCTGAGACATCTAAGCAGAAAAAGAGATGGTGATGAACAGGGAGGCCTGGCGTGCTGCAATTCATGGGGTCGCAAAGAGTCAGACACGACTGAGCGACTGAACTGAACTGAACTGAAGCAGAAAAGGAAAAGAAAAGAAAACTACTGTGAGGTTGTCAACCAGATTTTCTGTAGGATGTCTCTCAGAGCTGATAGAGCCGGATAGAAACGTATGATCAGAATTCAGTACCATTCACATTGGGGTATACATGGAATATTTTAAAATCAACATGAGCAGATGAAATAGAAACATTAAATATTTTTATCTATATCCCAAAAGGAGCACAGTTTTATAATTACAAAAGGGATTAAGCTGGCTTGAATAATTAAAAAGCTTCAGGACCCCTACGCCCCCTCATATCAGAAGGGGCCACCAATATCTGACTATGGATGTTGTGTTTTATTTAGAAATCAGTAGCTTGATTTTCTTACTTAAACCAATATATTTTCACTTAACTATTATCATAAAAATTTATCAGTCTGAATATATCTTGTAAATATTTGTGTATAGAACAAACACCTTTCATGTCACTGCAGCCACTGGAAATATATTCTGTGGTGTCCTAGAAGCATTATTGGTAGGTTCTAAAGGGCTTCCCTGGTGGCTTAGAGGTTAAAGCATCCGCCTGGAACGTGGGAGACCAGGGTTCGATCCTTGGGTCAGGAAGATCCCCTGGAGAAGGAAAATGGCAAACCACTCCAGTACTCTTGCCTGGAGAATCCCATGGAGGGAGGAGCCTGGTAGGCTACAGTCCATGGAGTCGCAAAGAGTCAGACACGACTGAGCGACTTCACTTCACTTCACTTCAAAGTGTTTCTAGATTCTCCTGTCAATTTTAAGTAATTGTTATATATTCTGTGCAGTGGGTGAATGTTTTGAAATTTGTGTAAATACTTCTGCAAAGGTACTGAAGCTATAAAGTCAAAACAGTTTTGTGGAACTGTGATTTTTTTTTTTTCTTTTTTTGTATTATACACTTTGTAGAACTCATTTTGCTAGCTGAGAGAGTATAGAATAATATATATCATGCCATTTTTGTTGAAGAAAAGCTATTTGAAAGTGTTTTTTGGTTTTCCTTAACATGTATCCACTGTAAACATAACTACATTATTAACAAACCCTGTTGAGAATGTCATAGATTTATGCAAATTTAAATATCCATTAAGATAGTCTAGAGTTTTCATTCTTAATGTGTACATGTCCACACTCACACACACACAACCAGACATTGTAAGTCAATAATTAGTGCCAATTTACACAAAATACTACATCCAGGAACATAAATGCTTATTGATTCTACTGGGAAAATATTCTTAAATCTGTCCATTTATCTGAGAATTAATGGCCTCAATCTAATTCTAGCCACAATCCTTTCTTGACTAATGCTTCTGTGCTCAGTTGTGTCCAACTCTGCAACCCCATGGATTGTAGCTCACCAGGTTTCTCTGTCCATGGGATTTTTCAAACAAGAATCCTGGAGTGGATGGCCATTTCCTCTTCCAAGGGATCTTCCTGACCCATGGATTGAACCCATGTCTCCTGCATTGCAGACATATTCTTTACCACTTAAGCCATCTGGGAATTCTTAATGCTTTATTTCCCTGGTTAGAATTCTTTTGAGTCAAGTGAAGACTTGTCCCCAGTCTAGCTCTCTTTCAAGCCAGCAGCTGGAATGAACTTAAAAGAACAAACAAAAAGGCAAATAAGTATCTTCAGCAAATTCATTTTATATATTGATAAGGAAAAAAAAAAAAGAAAAGCATGCCCCAGAGGCCCAGGTAAATATAATGCTGTATACCAAAAAGTCTCATCTCAGCATATCGTATCTCATAACTTGTTCTACATATGTGTATATATATATATATATATATATACACAATTTTACACAAATGTTCTTCAATTTCTTGACACAGCTAGTTGAAAAAATGTGCTGATTCATTCCCCTGGATCTTATTAAAATGCTTATTAAATAACAAGAAAAATTATTTTAATATTTTAAGGATATTTCTAACAACAATGCTTGCCAAAAATAATACAATGATTCATGATACTATGGGAAACTTCATTCACTGAAGTAGTAAAATCAAGTATATTTTCCAGGATGCTAGATATTTACTTTATCTATAAATAGAACTGCAAAATTGTTATTAGAATCATATTATTGCTTAGTAAACATTTTCACATATTTTAAGTGTCAAAACATTTAGTTTCCAACAGGGGCTAAAAATATATGAATAATTCTTAGAATCAAAATTCATATAAAGTGAAAATTTGAGACTGAATGTGGAGAAAGGTATTAGTGATTTCTTATGCTATGTCATATGATGAAAATCACCACAGATTTATCTTCCCAAATTGCATGTTATAGATACTAATTGAATATTATCAATTTTATGTTAGAGATCATTTTAAAGAGATTCCAATTCAATTTCTTCTCTGAAAAGTCTTAAATAAGCTGAGATAGTTTTAGCATAGATGGTTTTTCTAATATTTGCCAATATGGTTGAGGCAAATCAGTAATTCACACTTTACGTTCAGAATGCAACTTAAAAGGTGCAGAGCAAATAATGAGTGCTCCATAAATATTTTCTGTGTAATAAACTGATCATGTGNTTAAATAAGCTGAGATAGTTTTAGCATAGATGGTTTTTCTAATATTTGCCAATATGGTTGAGGCAAATCAGTAATTCACACTTTATGTTCAGAATGCAACTTAAAAGGTGCAGAGCAAATAATGAGTGCTCCATAAATATTTTCTGAGTAATAAACTGATCATGTGATAATTTCAAGTTATTCCAAATAATACAGTGCCAAAAACAAAGCAGTTGTCTGGTTCATATTTGCAAATGTATCATAGTACTTGATAATAGCTGCACACTTAAAGATATAGCATAGTTAACTAGTTACTATCAGTAAATTTTTAGGACAAAGTAACAGGACACTGTAACACTTACAGATATTCTGGATATATTAAGTAATATACTTTTCCTCTTAATATTTATGTGTCCTCATCCATGCATCATAATTATAATGATTAGCAGAAACAGATCTAAGTGTTGAGAAACAGAAGTTAATAAGTGTAATAATAATAATAGTAAAACAAGATATTGAAAACAAAATTTAAAATAAAGCCCTATATATGGCTAAATTTTAAAGGCGTATAAAAGATGAAAAATACACATAACTTTTAATCACTAAGAAATGTTTTACATGCTCTTGGTAGTATTTTTGCATTAGGAGGAAATTTGACAAAGAAGAACTTTAATATCCCCAATTACACCATAATAATAAATTTTATGTATATAATCAATCATGAATTGTATTAAAGTATAAATATAATGTAATTTATTCTATTATAGCTCCTATTGCAATAGCTAATGGGGGAATATAATTCAACATAAGCAAAATTAATCAGGAACCCTAGCATGATGTTTGTAAAACTGCAAATTGATGCAGCTACTGTGGAAAACAGTGTGGAGGTTCCTCAAATAACTAAAAATAGAGTTATCATATGATTCAGAAATTCCAATACTGGGTTTATCTGAAAAATATTAATTCTAAAAGATACGTGCACCACAATGTTCAAAGCAGCATTATTCACAGTAGCCAAAATATAGAAACAACACATGTCCAAGAGATGAACAGATAAAGAAGATGGAATGGAATAGTACTCAGCCATAAAAAGAATGGACTTTTGCCATTTGCAACAATGTGGATGGCTTAGAGTTATTATGCTTAATGAAATAAATCAGATAGAGAAAGACAAATATTCTGGTATCACTTAAATGTGGAATCTAATGGGGAAAAAAGTGAATATATATATATATATATATGTATAAGTTAAAGACAAACTCACAGAATATGGAGAACAAACTAGTGGTTAAGAGTGGTGAGAGAGAAAAGGAGAGTTATAAGGTAAGATATGGAATTATACACAAATTACTATGTACAAAATAAATAAGCAACAAGGATATATTGTACACCACAGGGAAACAGAGACATTATTTTGTAATAACTTTGTGAGCAGCTCAGCCATGTCTGATTCTTTGTGACCCCCAAGAACTGAACCCCACAAGACAACTCTGTCCATGGAATTTTCCAGGCAAGAATATTGGGGTGGGTTGCCATTTCCTACTCCAGGGGATCTTCCTGACCTAGGGATTAAACCTGCATCGGCAGGGGGATTCTTTACCACTGAGTCACCTAGGAAGCCTTGTAATAACTTTAGAGTATAATGTATAAAAATATTGAATCACCATGTTTCAATTTTGGCAATCAATTACATTTTAATAAAAATAAATAATGAAATTAATTGGCCATCAGTTTTGTAAAATTCACAGTAGATTCATGAAACACTTAAAAGAAAAATAACTTGCTTTAAATTATCATAGAGAAAATCTATACTGCTTGACCTGATAATATCTTACTTTTATCTAAAATTTTCTATTAACACTTTAATAGCAAGATATCTCATAATGTATTTCCCACCTTTGGAAGATATATTTAATAATAAAAATAAATTACAATTCAAATAAATACTAAGATTTGCTTGCAAACTCATGATAAAAGGCACATTATATAACATACCTCATTGTTATACTAGTTTAGTGACAAATTACTTTGCCATTTTTCTCTACAGTTCTTTTCTATCCACTTTTAAAGGGTCATTTCTGTACAATATTGGAAAATACTAAGTATTAATTTTATGGACAAGATGCTATCTTCAATGAGTAGCTTATAATAATATTTAAAACTGTTCATTTTCCTAAAATTATATTTTATATTATATTCAAAATACTTTAAACTAGATAATAAAGAAAACATTCCATAAAACGATTTGTATAAAAATGTATACATAGTACTACAGATTATATTAAGCATAGGAAAGTTCTTTTTTGGTAAAATTTCATGCTACATTTCTCTTGAGAGTTTATAGAATCTACTCTGCCAGATGATAGAAGTGATCTGGTTTGTCTCAGTGATGATAAATTTTATCTCATAGTTCACTGCATAAAATTTTCATAAAAATTCATGTGATCATTTGGGTCCTGATCCTGTTTCATGGAGCTTAGCAGTGGCTATTGAAATCCATTCAAAGTTCAAAGATATATATTTAAAACAACCTACAGAGTGTAGAAGTAAAATCGGAGTTTTTCAAAATGGTTAATTTTGAAAAAGGAGCAGTAATAGAAAACGTGTAAGTTCCACTTTTTTTATTGGAGTATAATTTACAATATTGTGTTAGCTTCAACTGTACAGCAAAATGAATAACTTATACATATATTCACTATNTTCTTTTTTTATTTTTTTTTAATTTATTTATTTTTAAATTTAACTTTACAATACTCTATTGGGTTTGTTTATTGGAGTTTAATTTACAATATTGTGTTAGCTTCAACTGTACAGCAAAATGAATAACTTATACATATATTCACTATTTATTAAATTATTTTCCTATATATGTCATTAAAGAGTATTTACAAAAGTTCAGTATGCTATGCAGTAGATCCTTATAGCTCTCTATTTCATATGTAGTTGTGTGTATATGTCAGGCCCAGTCTCCCAAGTTATCCCTCTCTCTTACACACCCACACTGTCCACCATGATAATCAAAAATTTTTTTCCTACATCTGTGATTCTATTTCTGTTTTTGCAAATAAGTTCATTTGTACTACTTTTTAGATCCCATATAAGATCAATATCATAGCATTTGTCTTTCTATGTCTCACTGACTATACTTAGTATGACAACCTTTTTTAAATTAATTAATTTATTTTTATTGAAGGATAATTGCTTTACAGAATTTTGTTGTTTTCTGTCAAACCTCAGTATGAATCAGCCACAGGTATACATATATCCCCTTCTTCTTGAAACTCTCTTCCATCTCCCTCCCCATCACACCCCTCTAGGTTGATACAGAGGCCTTGTATGAGTTTCCTGGGTCATACAGCAAATTCTGATTGGCTATCTATTTTACTTACTGTAATGTAACAGTCCATGTTACTCTTTCAATACTTCTCACCCTCTCCTTCCCTTTCCCGTGTCCATAAGTCTATTTTCTATGTATGTTTCTCCATTGCTGCCCTGTAAATAAATTCTTCATACCATTTTTCTAGATCCTGTATATATGCATTAAAATACAATATTTGTCTTTCTCTTTCTGACTTACTTCACTCTGCATAATAGGTTCTGAGTTCATCCACCTCACTATAACTTACTCAAATGCATTCCTTTTTATGGCTGAGTAATATTCCAAAACTGAACCAGGAAGAAACAGAAAATTGTAACAGACATATCACAAGCATGGAAATTGAAACTGTAATCAGAAATCTTCCAGCAAACAAAAACCCAGGTCCAGATGGCTTCACAGCTGAATTCTACCAAAAATTTTGAGAAGAGCTAACACCTATCCTACTCAAATGCTTCCAGAAAATTGCAGAGGAAGGTAAACTTCCAAACTCATTCTATGAGGCCACCATCACCCTAATACCAAAACCTAACAAAGATGCCACAAAAAAAGAAAACTACAGGCCAATATCACTGATGAATATAGATGCAAAAATCCTTAACAAAATTCTAGCAATCAGAATCCAACAACACATTAAAAAGATCATACACCATGACCAAGTGGGCTTTATCCCAGGGATGCAAGGATTCTTCAATATTTGCCAATCAATATAATTCACACATTAAAAATTGAAAAATAAAAGCCATATGATTATCTCAATCGATGCAGAGAAAACCTTTGACAAAATTCAACATCCATTTATGATAAAAGTTCTCCAGAAAGCAGGAATAGAAGGAACATACCTCAACATAATAAAAGCTATATATGACAAACCCACAGCAAACATTATCCTCAATGGTGAAAAATTGAAAGCATTTCCTCTAAAGTCAGGAACAAGACAAAGGTGCCCACTCTCACCACTNAGTGAAAAATAAAAGTCATATGATTATCTCAATAGATGCAGAGAAGGCCTTTGACAAAATTCAACATCCAACTTCATCTTTAAAATGATAGCTACCATTTCTTGTGAATGTTCTTTGTGTGGCTTGGACAGCCATGGCTGGTTTAATGTCTAACAACCATGGCTGACTTCATTTACAGAAGAAAACATTGACACTTAGGCTAGTGAAACAGTCTGTCCACACTCATTCACAAAGCCAGTGATGGATCTGGGATTAGAAATGGAATCTGCCTATTCTGACAAACTATTAGGTGTATTACATCATAATGTGGTAAGAGAAAAAGTCAAGTCATACTACATACATTAGGTTTTTAATATTAAAAACATTTTGCATGTCATCACATATTCAATTAAATATTAGTTCTCATATCTACATACCTTTCTTTTTTGCTTGTTATTAGAGTCAACTTTTCCTTTTTTATTGAAGTAGGGTGGAAAAGAAATACAAAAAAGCAAAATGGCTGTCTGGGGAGGCCTTACAAATAGCTGTGAAAAGAAGANCTGAGGATGCCTCTGTTGGTCATTTATGTGATAACATTTTCATATTATACCTACTCTGAGAAATTCATGTGTACACTTCCTTTCCCCATCACCCTCTTATTTTCAGTCTTGTAGTCTTGTTCTGTACACATTCCTAGCCAGCCGGCCAACCTAGCAGCTGCCCCTGGACGCCTGTACTTGGGCCATTTCTGCTTCTGTAAACACTGTACTGCCTGTTCTGTGTGCTGGTGTCCTGCCCACAGTAGGGTTTTCTTCCACTGTTTCAGGACTACACTTCAGTGAGTTCTGATGGCAGTTACCATCCATTTTCAACTGTGCTAGCATGCTGTACAGACTTATTCATAATTCAGGCTTGTGTTTTGTCTTGTTGCTAAACATGGGGAACTCTCCATGAGGTCATGGGTGTGGATTGAGGGGAAGTGGAGATTCCACGGGAGCGAGTCTCTCTGGGTTTGGGTCAGTGGCACATGCTGTTTGCTTTTTGTGCCTTAGGAGCCTGCTTGGGCCTGGTCTGGAGGTGGTGTTTCCATTAAGAGGTGGCAAGCTGCTGCACGCACTCAGGTCATGACAGCCATTTCAGGCTAGCAGAAACTCGCTGAGGTGTCGGGAAGTCCCATGGTCGTGTGTTCAGGCTCTGCTGCAGGGTCTTGTAGCAAAGCAGCAGTTGCTTTGCACATAGGAAGCAGTTGCTGGCGGGAGAGGTCACGGTCTCCTCTGCGACCCCGGAATGGCAGCGCAGTGTCGTCCTGCTGGAGCAAGCCAGAACCAGGGCAGCGTCCCTGTCTGCTGGGCACAGCCCAGTGCTCGTGGCTCCGCCGAGTCATACGGCCCGAGTGGGGCAACTTGGACCACAGCCTGGCCCCACTGCAGAGCTCTGTCTTGTTATGGACCCCTTCCAGAAGATGACAGTCTTAATGATTGCCTAGTAAGCGATACTCCTGAATGTATAGATTGCTTTCTGAATGCAAAGAAGCCTCCCAATTTTCCTGCCTTCTTTTTCCCCCGCTCGGTGGGAAGTGCCAACTGCAATAGCTTTGACTTTAGGTTTATTTTTGTGTGCCTCAGACCCCTGGAACCTTAGAAGCTCTATGACGTGACAGTCCCCTGAACGCCCCACGAGATTTAACTCTCAGCCTATCGTCCACGAGTTTTCTAGTAAGGCANAGTTGGGCTATAAAGAAAGCTGAGCGCCTCAGTGTTGATGTTTTTGAACTGTGGTGTTGGAGAAGAGTTTTGAGAATCCCTTGGACTGCAAGGAGATCCAACCAGTCCATCCTAAAGGAGATCAGTCCTGGGTGTTATTGGAAGGACTGATGTTGAAGCTGAAACTCCGATAGTCTGGCCAGCAAAGAGCTGATTCATTTGAAAAGACCCTTATGCTGGGAAAGATTGAAGGCAGGAGGAGAAGGGGATGACAAAGGATGAGATGGCTGGATGGCATCACTGATTCAATGGACATGAGTTGGGCAAACTCCAGGAGTTGGTGATGGACAGGGAGGCCTGGCGTGCTGCGGTTCTTGGGGTTGTAAAAGAGTTGGACACGACAGCAACTGAACTGAACTGAACTGAACTGAATAGAACCAAACATCTAATCTCCAGAGAAATTTCACTTCAACTTTCTTATATGTAATTATGTTTATATTGCCTAGAATTGTAAGCTCCAAAAGAAAAAATTTTGTTTCTTTTTGCCCACAATATTTAGCATATATTCTGACTTCTGGAACGTACTCGAAACATATTTCTTAAACGAATGAATGAATGAACTGAGAGATGCTGAACAATGCAATTTTTTCTTACTTTTGTACCTTTTAAACTTTTGTGCCTGGACTGGGTGTTTTATTACTGTTGTACATAAGGGGACAGACAGCGCAGGCACATGGCATTCTCATAGTTCTATGCGGTGTTTCAAGAAGGGAAATAAAAGCTAAGAGCACAGTGTGGAAACTAAGACCCAGAGCAATGTGGGCTCCCTTACTCAAATTCTAATTCATGGATAAAAACATTCTCAGAAGCAAGAAAACTAATAGCTAGCATGAGTACTAGCATGCATTGTGAAAACATCACTAGGCTGCCATAAAAATTACTCCTATTTTCCCATGCAATAATAGTTAAAAGCTTACTTTGCTTTTATAATTAAATGACTTTGGATTTATGAAGGAAGAACCCTAAAGCTTTTTAAAAATTGAGGTATAATTTCCATATAACACTGTATTTTCAGGTGTATCACATAATGGTTCTATATTTGTATGCATTGTGAAATGATCACGACAGTGTCAGAACTGTAATGCTTTAATACACTTTGCAGTTCTCAGATTTATCTTCCTTAAGATCTGTAAGAATTAAGCAGAAAGAATGCTGCTTAAAGAATGCTTAGTGTGGGTTTACTAATATGAGCAGAAAAAGGAAGTGTTGGAGTGCTACATTTTATTTTAACACGGCTACTGTGACTTTGAATGGGTTGAGCAAGAATCACAATCATGATTTAACCAATATTCCACTTATGAATAGCATTTTTATAATTTTCTGAGAGTTGTGAATCAAAAGCCTCCAATTTTATTTCCTTAAGAGTAACTTTTCTTTGTTCTTCAGTTTAGGTTATTTGGGAAGTAATTGACCTGGAGAAACATTTCCCAAAATGTGATAGTAATGACAGGTAAAAGAAAAACAGGTTCTGTGGTTATAAAAGTTTAGGAAATGCTAGATTAAACAAAATTCAATAATATTTTTCTCTTTTTAGTCACAGGGCTGCTATTAGTAACATGCACTGTAAATCTCCAAGAAGGAGGTATATAATATACAATATTTCCCATTATCATCTGATCACTGAATTTTTAAATTTAATTAAGCATTTTATTTTTTGTGTTGCATGTTCTTTGGAATTTAAATGTGTTCTACTAAACACTTTGGGCTTCCCTGGTTGCTCAGATGGTAAAGAATCTGCCTGCAATGTGGGAGACCTGGATTCGATCCCTGGGTTGGGAAGATTCCCTGGAGGAGGGCATGGCAACCCACTCTAGTATTCTTGCCTGGAGAATTCCATGGACAGAGGAGCTTGGTGGGCTACAGTCCGTGGGGTTGCAAAAAGTCAGACATGACTGAGTGACCAAGCACACCAACACTTTGGGAGATGTAGCCCAGAGAGAAGTATCCTCTTACGCATAGGTATAGGAGTTATTGGCATTTACCAAATCCCTGGTGATGTATTTCTCTCCTGTCCTTTCCCTTAACCACAGCCCTATGAGCCTCCTGTTCTAGGAACTAAATAACTCTGTTCCTCTTCCTAAAACTGTGCTAATTATAATAATAGCTTGCTGCTGCTGCTGCCAACCCTGTGCGACCCCAGAGACGGCAGCCCACCAGTCTCCTCTGTCCCTGGGATTGATTCTCCAGGCAAGAATACTTATATTCATTGAATACTGACTATGTGCCAGACATAATTCTAAAGCTTTTCAATGTAATAATTCATTAATCACAACAGAGCAATCCTTTCAGTAGGCATCCCATTGTACAGATATGGGAGCTCAGAGTCCAATTAATTAAATGGAGTCAGGATTTGAACCTGAGCCATCTGGCTTCAGTCTGAACCACAGCACTATGCTGTCATAGCACTGACTTGCCAACTAACTTTTAGAAAACAACTTCTTGGTAAGTTGGGAAGTACTTGTAATTTGTGAACTCCTTGGGATGCTAAACAAAGAAGCAAGAAGTACAGTTTAATGTACCAGTTTGACATTTGCTTAACTTCATGCATGTGTTTGGCAGAGTCAGTTTTTCCAAAAGATTTCTTCACCTTTTAGAAATACAGAATCTGTCATTTTGATGTGGTGCCATGAGAAGGATCATGTGTTTCACTCCTACAGTATGAACTTGCTTGTTTTTAAGTGCAGGCTGCTCTTGGGTTTTCTCTTTCTTTCTTTTTATATAGTGTAGCTGTAGATCTTACAATGTACTTAAGCATACATATCCATACAACACATCACAAATAATTTGATTACCAAAGCACATCATGATTTCATGACTCCAGTGTTAACTACCATACCTTTACTGGAAAGTTATGAAGCCTGTAATCCAGTTTGGTTGGGGGCAGATTCTCTGTCCTTCCTTTCTGGTCCTCCTTTCATTATTATCTGGGCTCTCCATCGTCTTTTGACCTTCTTTATCCCATTCTGGGGCTTTCCTGGTGGCTCAGTTGGTAAAGAATCTGCCTGCAGTGCAGGAGACCTGGGTTCAACCCCTGCGTCAGAAAGATCTGGAGAAGGGAATGGCAACCTACTCCAGTGTTCTTGCTTGGAGAATAGTCCAGATTCCCTGCAGAGGTGATTCTTTACAGTAGAGCTGATCAGATTTTTCAAAAAACTGTCTTTTCATCCATAGTTTAACCTTCTTTCTTTATACTAGCCCATAAATCTGCTCAACTATATTCTAGTTCTTTTATATTACCTCAGATCTCATGTTTTTGATATGCTTGTTCATATAATAGTTGTCAGAGCATACCTGAAGTTATATAATAATCTAAGGACACTAATCATATTGCTTCTTAGTTTTAATTATAGTTTTGGTTTTCGCTTGAAATTGCATAAAATTAACAAAATTCTCTAAATCAAGAGAAATTAACCCAATACTAGTTTATCTCCTGATTTAAATGCTATTTTTTTTTTCCTTTACTGATCAGGCTTTCCAGTGGATGGTTTACTTTAGCTCATACTCTCTTCAAGCCTCAAAAAGTTTTGCTGTTGGTTCCTATCCTAACTGACAGAAGAGCCTGGTGGGCTCCTGTCTATGGGGCTGCAAAAGAGTCAGACACGACTTAGCGACTAGACAACAATGATAGTCTTATCTCGAAAGTCAACAATGAGTCCTTATTATCAAACATAAATCTGAGAATTCATTTTCTTGGACATCTCTGATATTTGACACCATTGATCAACCACTCATTTTTAGAGTGCCTGCATGCTAAGTCACTTCAATCATGTGGTGGCTCAGTGGTAAAGAATCTGCCTGCAATGTAGGAGATGCAACAGTCATGAGTTCAATCCCTGGGTGGGGAAGATCTCCTGGAGAAGAAAATGGTAACCCACTCCAGTGTTCTTGCCTGGAAAATCCCATGGATAGAGGAACCTGGTGAGCTATGGTCAATGGGGTGGTAAGAATCAGACATGACTTAGTGACTAAACCACAACCACCATGAGCATATTACCTCTTTGACACTTATTTTTATTTTATTGAACTTAACTAAAATTCTTAGCTCTTTTCTTGCAAGGACAGTTGATGATTAATTTCTCTTCCACTTATACTCTATAGTTTCTTTTTTAAAAACTTGACTTATTTGGGCCTACTTTCTATCCTTGGGGATCAGGAATTTGAGTCTGCCATTCAAAGGGTTGACACTGTTCCTTCTGACTCTGTGTCACCTGAAAGTATGGCATCAATGTTCGTACTGAGGTCATTGAGAAAAAAACATTTTCCTCATTTTGTAGGGCTTAGGATGAAACTGGACAACACATGCTACGCACTCTTCTCCAATGCTGACTTTAATCTGTTAATCAGGACATTTTAGATACAAACAGCAATAAATCTATTGAACTCACATTTCTTCACTTTTTGTCCAGAAGTGTGTCTTTAATAGCTTTGTAAAATGTTTTCCCAAAATATACAGAAATAGGAAACTGACTAACCTAATAAACATATAAAAACAGTAATGGGTTAGTTCTGGTAGGGTTTGTTTCCTATGAACTAATCATGATTCACATGCAACACTGTTCCTGTTTCAGATGCTCATAGTCTGAGATTTTAATAGTTTGTTCTAGAATGTTATTGAGGATGATTAGTGTATTCCCAGTCCATTTTCAATATTGACTTCTTGCCATTTTTGGAAGGTCAGGAATACATTTGCCCATTATCTGTCCTGTAGTGCGATTCCTGCTTATCTTAATTCCTCAAAGATGGCTGAAAACAGAGTCAGAAATCTCAAGGCATGTTCTACGTTTATACTTGGAAATAGTATGAACAAATCTCATCTGGGCACATTTTAGAGAAGTTAGGAGGTTCTTTCTAAAGTCCTCTCTTTTACCTTTTCCAGCTAAATCTCAATATACTTTACACAGAAGAAAGGAGAATAGTATTCAAGGAGATTGGTTTTGTCCCTGCTCCTTGTTGGCATCAGCTCCCGTGATTCAGAGACTTTCGCCTCTCATGCTTCATTTTCCTCTAAATATAAAGAACCTAGTTTATTGGTTTATTCTTTCACAGTCTTAAGCTCATGTCATATTTTGCCTTCTTTGACACCATTCTTATACCTCTGTGCCACTTTTGAAATACTGTTCTTTTTAAAAAATATATAAATTTATTTATTTTAATTGCAGGTTAATTACTTTACAATATTGTGTTGGTTTTGCCATATATCAACATGAATCTGCCACAGGTATACAAGTGTTCCCCATCTTGAACCCGCCTCCCGCCTCCCTCCCCGTACCATCTCTCTGGGTCTTGATTATGAATCCTTACCTCCTTTTAGAGTTTGAGATTCTAGGAATGCTGTGAATTGTCTTTCTTGTTTAAAACAGCCATCGGTTAAGGTTACCAGTATTTTTTAAAAAATTAGGGCAAGAATCTACAAACATCTTCAAATAAATTTGAATGCAGAATTCTAGATTGTTAGGTTTCTCTTCAATCTTCTATACTTGTTTCACTCCTACCTAATTTGATACCAATTTTTGAACTTACACTTGATTGATGTAGTAATTATTTAAGTTGTGTAATTAATATTGTGTAACTACAACTAAAACTGGCATAAACATATTTGGGAACAAAATCCAGCTGCCTCTTGTTAGGCATCCAACTCAGCTGGTAGGAACAGATGTTCATGAGTGTTTAGATAGCCTTCTAGCCGTAAGCATTCACTGTGCAGTGGGTGTGAGTCAATATATTTTATAGATGTAATGGAGAGCTTTGCTTAATGTGATGAGTTGGTTAAATGGAGGTTGATTAAAAGAACTTCTGCTGTAGAATAATATGTGTTTCTTGCCCTCTGAGGAAACTGCAAAATGGTAGCCAGTTTTTTCTCACCCTTCTGATTAGAATTGATTAGTTATAGTGTTGTGATTCTACATTACATTATATTCCATCATAACACCTGTAATACTTTGTCTCCCTGAAGTCTGCACCTACTGGTTTGTGAACTCGTGAAGACAGAGATGTCTTTGATAAATTTTTGGGTGAATGTATTAAAAAACTCCAGTGTGAGATATGAAATGAAGGAGGAAAAAGCAGAACATGGGCTGATATGGGAAAAATACATTCCAAAAACAAACCTGGGTTATTGATACAGTAACATGTGCCACTTAAAATGCAGTCTGAGGACTTATAGTCAATAGTAGTAGAAAGGCCAATGGAGCTGAAAATACAAAGCAAGCTAATTCTTATTTCAAAAAATTTAAAACAGTAACAAAGCTTGGAATACATATTTTAAACCTTAGCCATAATGTTTGCATTTAACCAATCTCTTTCTATTTGAGGACAATGATATAAAATTGTGCTGGTTTAAGCTTAAAAGTTGGCCGAAAGCTCAACATTCAGAAAATGAAGATCGTAGCATCCGGTCCGATCGTAGCATCGCTTCATGGGAAATAGATGGGGAAACAGTGGAAACAGAGTCAGACCTTATTTGTGGGGGCTCCAAAATCACTGCAGATGGTGATTGCAGCCATGAAATTAAAAGATGCTTACTCCTTGGAAGAAAAGCTATGACCAACCTAGATAGCATATTCAAAAGCAGAAATATCACTTTGCCGACTAAGGTCCGTCTAGTCAAGGCTATGGTTTTTCCTGTGGTCATGTATGGATGTGAGAGTTGGACTGTGAAGAAGACTGAGTGCTGAAGAATTGATGCTTTTGAAGTGTAGTGTTGGAGAAGAGTCTTGAGAGTCCCTTGGACTGCAAGGAGATCTAACCAGTCCATTCTGAAGGGGATCAACCCTGGGATTTCTTTGGAAG